>NNCF01129234.1:306051-348590 GCA_002313205.1 Laupala kohalensis | reverse complement strand
ATATTATCTTCTAAATAAAATCATCAAACAGATAATTAACAATATTAAATAGGAAACAAATTTATTGTTTAAAGTGGCAAAGTATGTCTTTTGTATGTTGAAACAGTATTATTAACACTACATGGAAAAATATAGTTGAGAAATTATATCCTATTATTGTGATTCAATTTATATATGTATGTATTTCTTTGTGTGTGTCTTATTATATATGTATAGATGTATTTACGTATACATATTTATGTGTTCATGTAATTTATTGATAGTGGTCAGGCAGAAAAGCAGGCCAGATAGCTTGAACCTCGACACGTAATAAAAAAATTATTATTCTTAAATATTATTATTACTAATAATAAATAGAAATGTGATTTTACAATTAATATAATACGGGAACTAAGAAAAACGAAAAAGAATGGTTTAAATATCGTGAGTTAAATTCAAGAGTGGAGAAATACAAAATGCATTGAAAAGGAAAGAAGTTGACTGCTGATATTGGAGAGAAGCTAAAACGTAAGGCGGGAAATAATCACAACACTATAGACAAACGGGACATAGCTTTCTAATGTCATTTTTAACTTTTTACGAAATTATTCTCTTTTGTCTTGCGGTTTCAAATATGTTAAACACCACACTTATAATAACATTTTTACTAACTTTCTACCTCCTAAAACTGTAATATGAACTTTCTCAAAATACCATAATTCATTTCACGTACGTGTATGGTGACAAGGTACATATAGTACGCTCAATCACATATTTACCTGTTTCTAGGGATGGTTCGCGAAATCTTCGGCTGAAAACCTAACTTTGTGCGACGCATCGCGTGGTACACATTGTCCCCTGTCCAAAACAAGTAGTGGACGAAGATTGTACACCTACGTTCCCCGAACCGGCAATTATATTTAACATCCAAAATACAACTCGCAAACATGCCGATCAAACACTAAATATTTTGGATCAAATAGATTGGTTAGTCGACGCACTGTGCATCGGTGTCGTGCATTCCGTGCCAGTCTTAATAGCCATTCGACGACGACCCACCGGCCGGCGCCTCAACTGCCGCCCACTTCCACCGTACCTTCCCCCCTTCCCCTACACCATACCACGACGAAGCAACGGGAGACGCAGTGAACACGCATAGCCCCAACACATGCTAACGCACTCTGACATCAGCTTTCCAACGACTGAGAATCTACCGCCACACACTCGTCACACACGAAGACGATGACGCTGCGATGTGAAAAACACAGGAAGATTGGAAACAATGAACTAGATAATATAAAACACCGCCTCCGAGTTGGTTAAGAAAGAGGAACGCGCAATCACCACCCGAAATTGGAGACGAGTGAATGTGGGAAAAGAGGATTTGATGAACAGGCAAAGGATGAAGTTCTCTAATTACTATCATTAGGAAAATAGCTTAGCGAATCACTGTCTTTTGCAATTAGTTAGTATTTAACAAAATTCGAGTGTAATGTACTTTCTACCGAATAGACCGGTGCGAAATTCTTCCATCTTATGCGCGGAGTGTTCTATTAAATATTCATTCCGATATTGAAACGGATCAAACATTTGAAATCTCACGTATATTTCTGGAAAGGACATTAATTAGTAGAATGTGAACATTAATGAGTGAACCATTCGGATTCTGTCCAAGCACTCACTAAACGCAACACAACGGTTAGCTCTGATGTTGTTCAAATTGCGGTTGTTCAAAATAGACAAAGTGGGTCTACGGTAGGTTTTCTGTTGTCCCATATCCCTACTATTCACCATCCCGTCACAACTTCATCTCTTTGTCACTCCATCGTACTCTGGCGCCAAATCCCGAAAAAATAGTCAGAATTTGGGTTTTTAAATTTTTATGTGGTATAGATTCCACGTCGCAGATCTTGAATTCAACATAAATTACTGAATAAAAAAAGAAGAAAATTTTCACCATGATATTTAGGGAATTTTCGTCACATTTTTTGCAATCGGCACATGTGCATGTCCACCACTGAATTGAGTATTCGGAAACTCTTCGGAAATCGTCTGGGGCACATTGCCATTACGCAGTCTGTACACACGTAAAGCCGTCCCATAAAAAAATAAATATCTTCAATTCCACTTTTTTTCGTAAAACATTCTACAGGAACTAGGTTTCTAAAAATGGTAACAATAACCCTAAGCTATTTCCCCTTAACATACTACAGTATGGAAGAGCAGATCTCATTCCTCACATTTTGTGAAGGTCATGTATTTGTATACTACTGGAAACAAATCAAACAACGATTTTAAATACATTGCACCAATATTTAGCATTATGAGCCACTCATAGTGAGAGCTTACGCGGTCCACACAGATTGAGAAAACGCCACATTAACTTTACAAGAGCAAAAACGATATGATTCATAGCGGGCAATTTTTATTACCTTTAACACACCTCTACTGTTCTAAATCGGGTACGGGGCAGAGAGGTACAATCATGTATGAAAATCAGAGCGTTGTAAGCAACGATAAACGACGATGTTCCTTCGAGTTGCTTAGTCATAGCTACTACCTTCGACGAAGAAGACGGAAGTGGTGCCCGTTATAGTTGCACCTAGTGGCACGTAATAGACCAGTAACTTCTGGGCGTGCTCTGCAAGAGGTATTTCTACTGTATTACCACATCTAAGTACAGTTAATTGCAGTTTACTGTCATCAGCACTGCTGGAGCGCTAAGTATTGATTTCTCCCTCGTATTTCGCGAACACGAGTGGAATATATTCGAAAATTTCGACGACGTTGTTTTTCTACTAAAGATATTTTCTAACAGTGGCGGATCTGGACAGTCATCAAGGTTGGGGGGCTAACCGGAGAGCATTTTTGTTTAAATGGTTTTACTACACAAATTTTGTAAATATTACCTTTAAATGAAAGGCATCAAATAAATAATTAACATTCTGGTATTATTAATACCAATAACAATTATTTATTTAAGTTATTAATCTTATATTATTAATTTTATTAATCTGGTATTATTAATAACAATAACAATTATAACTAATAAGAATTATAATCTGGTAACACTTTTACAAAGTAAGCCATTTAACAACTCAAATTTTATCTGTTAAGAGTTCAGATTTTATCTGTTAAGAGATGAGTATTAATCTGATGTAGTAGGTTTTACCTAGAATTAGAATAAGCCAGAAACATCTAATAATTTTAGACCGGATTTGGGATTTTAAAAAAGTAGAATTAGTTGCCCCTTCACACGATATCCGAAAAATATCCAGGGTTTATAAATATTTTGTGTATTTTAGTTTACACTTTTTAATTTTTTAGTGTCTATTAATATAATATAGATGCGTATTATTGGTAACGTACGATCCAGGCAATTTAACATAGTCTTGTATAGAGTATGTAAATCTACACAAAGAAAGTCCTGGAATTCCATTTTGGTCAAACATTATACATAATAGGTCATGGATTCTATACAATTGGTCTACGAGTTTTTTTTCCTCCTACAGGAAAGAGATGGATCATGAACCGTACCCCAAAAGCATTCTGGTAGCTATGGGAGTGGATGATATCTTGATTTTAATAATTAAAATATTTTAAATTGAAGGACCACGTGGATTACCATGATTTTATGTCAAAACAAACAATTAATCAATGGACATACAAATATTAATTGTTTTACAAAGAAATAACACAAAAACACGTTCCCTAATAATCCCACCAAAAATCTAATCTAAACACACAAGAAATCAATGGACATACATGTGAAATATCTAACACGTAAGCCTACAGTTGAACACATGGCATTAATTCAAAGATAAAGGATGCATGATAATGTACAACAAGGTTCAGTTAAATGTTACTGAATTCATCAATGAAGGCAGGTTACATTGATCATGAAAGATCATACTGTTCGTTAGATTTTCACTGGCCAGTGAAAGGTATGTGAACTCATAGTTACGTTCTTGTAGCATTTGACGACGCCCAGTTAGCATACAGTGTCCCAGACCGTTGGAAGATGCAGGAGGAAGCGACGGTGTGTGGATCCATCAATAGCATTTAAAGTTTATATGATCACACTGTTTCCATGATCACAATAAAACCATATTCACGACAGTTACAGATGGTTGTATTTACATGTATAGTTTTACCTCACGCTTCACAAAATGTTCATGACAGACGCAATTATGGCCCGAAGTTGACTCGACGAAGTCTGAAGAGAGAGTGATGATTGAGCTAATGAAGCTACGGGACCTTCCTCACTTATTCGAGGGAACACATTCCCGCGTAAATACATTATTATTGAATTGCTCGTGAGCAAATTGAAGAATTTGATACAAATTAAAGAATTGATTCAATGTTATATTAAAATTAGAAAATTGACATTGAGGATTTATGTGCCGATTCTCCATGTGATGAATAGGTAATTAAGTATTTTTTATCATCATGAAATGTCTGGGTAAGAATAGAGCTCTCTAGTGGCAGATTGGCGTACTTAAACCTTTTAGATCTATTGATAGTATTATATAATATTATTAGCTTCTGGTGGAAATGCACCAAGAGGCATCCGTCATATCTATACTATCCTCCATTTCACATTCTCCATGTCGCTCTCCGTGAATATTTCTATCATATAAATTAGCCAGGAATTCAAATCATGACATGAGCACGTCCTCTGTATGCTTTCCTCTTTTATATCCTTCAACTGCAGGGAGCTACGTCTCATCCCCCGCTTGTACCACGCGTTCCATCTTTATTAGTGCAGCCCCCACTGTTCCATCTCATTGCTACGCTGTTGAACCTCTCCAATATCTTTGCGTGTTTTAATTTGCTCTGGCGCTTGTCCCAATTAAAGATCCTAACGTGCCCTCACGAGCGCTTTCACATTATTCTACCTCCGCCAATATCCCCAAATTCCTCGCTTATGGACCTTTTCTTCTTCTTCTTTTTTGTCAATTTCCCTGGTCTAATAAAATCAGCTTTCGAGTGTGAGAGTGATATATCCAGGATTGTAAGTATCCGAGCTTCGAAACTATTCTCAACTTTCTTGCTAATCACATTTATTTCTGAATTAGTATTTACGTTCAAAAGGTTATTGATCATGCATAACAGGTCTTCATTTCATAAAAAAGAATGTAAAACGAAGGATGTAAATAAATAATTGAAGCTATTGAAAAATTAAATTGATTACCCCGCAGTAAATAAGGATATTTGGTAACTATCTTATCAATAGTCATTCCAAAGCCGATCAGCGTCCCTCCCCATTCAAAACGAACCTAGTTCTTTATAAGGGATATATAGAAATATCAAATTTATTTAAAATATTTTTTTCTTCTATTTATGACGAATACGTTCAGCAATATTTCTGCTGTAGTACATTAATAGATTTCTTACGAAGAAAACATGTGTAACGAACTCAAAATTTATTTCTGTTAAAATCCTTGTTCACTGTATTTCAGAAATTCCTTGTCAGAAATAGCGCATCATTGAAAAGAATTGAAAAAAAAAAGAATTTATTCCATACAAAATTCTAACTCTTAAATTTTTTTCGTGGGTAATAAAGTGACATCACAATCAACTTTTTCGTCTCAATTTGTTTTCTGAAACGTTTGTACTTGGCTAGTATTCTAATGGTGCGACATGTATTGTACTTAGAACCTAGGGAGCTCCAGTGCGTGAGATACGGCTATCTTATGTGGTTTGCTTTTCTACGCCAATTAAAGCGAACCTCCTCGTTTTGCTTTCACACAACAGGCGCTGAGAAGGAAACACAACGTGTTTCGTGCTGGAGGACACAAAATAACTGGTATTTGTATGCTGCGCTGTGGCATGCCTTACCATGAGTAAATTCATTAGTACAGTCTCGGAATAATAAAATTGCTTTCTTAGAGAGCGAATTATAGTCGAAATGAGCTCCGTATTAAACGATCACTTGACACAATCGAAACAGCGAGATTTTATTTTTAAATGAACAACAAGACAAGGTACATGTTCATGTTTAAATGGTACAAATTGTGTAATATACGAAAAAATATACGATAACCTTTGAACAAATCTACGGTATCATTGTGCGAGCACAAACCTAAAAACAGTTTCGATTACATTCAAAATCTCTGAAAATTTGCCGAAAATAGTTTTTATCTACGTATAGTGGGAAGTGGAGAAGAAAGTGGGAAGCTTTCCCACCACACATTTTCTGTAACAGTAAGTAGTTTCTGCAATGATACAGGTGTTAGGAAATATTTATACCGCTTTCGTGAGTTACTATAATATAATATCTATGCTTCCATTTTTTTCTTCAATTGAATGTATTTTACAATAAACTTTTAAAACTTGTTCTCCGAGGTAACCAACGCTTTTAAATGTAGATAAATACAAATCGACCATGTGAAAACAGATTTACGCGCCGTGCGTGAGCGAACACAATATTGTAAGAGTTTTATTACAATAAGATAAAATTTTTGTTTGATTTCTACCTGCATAAGTAAGACAGACGTTTCATTATTCGCGGATAATATTTTACTCTGACACTGCAAAGTAATAAATACAAATTAACTTTCAGCAAAGGTCCAACTCACAAAAATAAAATCAATTGTAAATTTAAAAATAGTAATACATTCAGCGTGTTTTCTATGGTCATTAATCTGTGACATAAATTTATTCAATTGTTTTTGGGTTTTTTTCGATTTAAGTTAATTCAACGGTTTTTAGGGGCATTTTAACAAAAAAATGTGTCATTGCCAAAAATTGTGCGAAAAAAGGCTTCTCAATTTTACCTACGACATTGTCAAAATACTGTTAATCCAATATTTTACTTAAGTTTTATAGAATATAAAATTGCTGTATAATAATTTATTATTAATGGTATTATTTCTGCATTAAATTAGAGAAACCATACAAAATATTTCTTAACACTTTCAAACTCACAACCCATCAATTCTAGCTTCAAATTAATCTGGCGTCTTCCTAGTAAGAGATGTGAAAACGACGCTTCGTCCTTCGCGATCCTGTATCTAGAACTAATCAAATAAAACGTGCCATGTTTATAACCGAGAGGAATAAAGTCAATTCACATTACTAGGATTAGAGAATATTACGAAACATCTTTTGTATCCTTGCCCATCAACGTAAAATAAAAATTTATGGGTTATTCCTTCTTAGAACGCTAGAATAAATTAATCGCCTCTATTTATGATCCGACCTTTCTAGAGATCGCACGACTAAGTGAGTGTAAATTTCATGTTTCATTTATAGAGCTACCTTCAATCATATACTTCGGCCTTCCACGAACGTTTTTCTAGTTTCTTTCCTCTTACCACAAATGTTTTAATTTCGACAAATCTAAACCTAATTGTACGGAAAAAATGGTTGTATAGATTAAGTAAATATCATTATTCACGACCTTATCTCTATTTTTTTTAATTATTAAGCAGTCAACCAAAAGATTTTTGAGTTGCATAACACATAGTATTCTCATTTTTCATGATGATGGATAACCAACTAGAAGACGAAGGCTTTCACATTAGTTGCATAAGCCCTAAAAGAATAAAAAATAGCTTTTCGAAAAATATAAATAAATCCGATTATTTTTCAATAATCAACTTAATGAAGGTTTTAGACAATCATTGAATTTTCCATTTTCACCCCTTCACGGAAGAATTATCTTGAGTGGTCCAGAAACTTATCCATTTCATGGAATGAGAAATCCATAAATCACTGGTTCCGAAAGTGTACAAAATCTAAAGTCTATTAGTCTCAGACGCATGTAAAAAACCTTTTTTAGATGTACATTCTTAAAACATTTATTCTTACAGTATTGCGCATTCGTAACTGCAGCGGGGGCTGACGTGTGTTTTAATATGGTCACAGTTGATACTACAATTGGCCATACGCTCATAGCATTTCCTTGTAACTAATTACACTACCATAATTTTATGAGTGTATTCCCGAGAGATTAAAAGGTCAGCGTTAGAGCTACACAACTGTTCTACTGACTCACGGATAGAGACGTAGAAGCACTTTGGCTGTGAAATCGCTTTACGACCAACATCGCGCAATTTCAAAGACGGAAGCTGACCTTTCACTGCGTTATGTTGGTAGTAACAGCCTCGAACCTTGCAAGGATGTTACAAATGTGCGAGGACAGACTGTTTCGGACAATGTGGTTAGGGGAACTGATATTTAAATGGACGCATTTCGACACAGCCCAATTCATTTATTTCTGAAATTACGAATACGTTACGCAAAAAAAGATATCCTTGAAATCTATCTGTTGGAATATTTCTACATTATATTTTAAACAACATTCAACTTTTTGACCACCATATATAGAATAGGTTCAAATCTGATAACAATCTTGCCATATTTTATAAAATTTCGAAGGGAGAAAAAAAAACTACTGTGGCGGTAACCTCGAGTATTACAGGCTGGGTCTGGAATGAGAAACAGCAACCTCGAGTATCCGTAAATTGTGTGAAACGCCCTAAAATATACCGTAAGGTGTATTTAAACTGTACTCACCTCTCATTAACCAAGTCCGTGCGGTTTTCGTCAACACTTCAATGTTTCAAATACATCATAAGAGAAAAAATATAAAATTGCACTATTAAGATTTTAAATGTGACTTTTTTTGCTACTCAACAATAAGTCACAAAATAACAAATTTTAAAACAAACTTAAATTATTTTATAGCATATGTATTTGTCACTCATTTCATAAGAAAAAAATATAAATTCTGCATTATATTGTCTCTTATGATAAAATAAGTTAGTGATTCGTCAGAATATATCATGTTGTTTCTCAGGAGGATAGCGAAAACAACGTAATATCGATCCGAAATGACAATGTCTCGAAACTGAAAACGATAGATTCGACTCTTAGGATTACTTACGGAATTTCAAGAATATTTGCGACCTCCCTCCCCGGTTACGTCACCGTGGAGATACCTCGATGGTCTTCTCCGAGAACGCACTAACATGAAGACCTGTATGATAAGATGAACAGGAGTTTGGTGGCTACATACAATTGAATTTTTATTCGTGAAGGCATATCTCCGGGGGATGGGGGATGAATTTACCCACTTCAACAAGTATTGATCGACAAGAATTTCCCAATTACTATATCATGAGTAATGAAAGGTCATAGTGTGCAAGATCTGATATTATCGTAAATGACAATGTTGTAGACAAACAAATTTTTATGATAACAATTACATTGGATTGAACAAAACGAATTAAAAAAAAGAGTTTACAATGAAAAATGTTATAAGGTCTCTTTTTGACAAGTTAATTCGAAGCTTCAAAATGATATTCTTTTTGCGAGGCCCTGTATGTACCGTGATATAGTGATATATTATACCTCGTGATAATGATCAGGAAGTAATGAAGAATACTGTGACCGAGATAGAATTTCAGAATTTTTTTATTTGTTTGAGGGGAGGGGGATTTTCGTATCTGTAATCGTATCTGTAATCCTATAACCATTTAACTAAAATGTTCAGAATTTCAGAGGAGTAATACATTTTACGCAACATGTAATAAGTTTATATCTATAATAGAATCTTGAATATTCTCAAAAATACGCCAATACTTTGTGTTTGATTGGAAAGAGAGATGGTATCTGTCACACCCCTCTTGTCTCCCTCAAATCCCACCCATGCGTGAAAACGAAGACGATATTCAAAAGATAGTGTCGCGGAACCTTGAAGAATTTCGAATACTCCAACATCTTGGTTATATCTCATCGTAGAACTCTCTCATTACATTTACTTCTTCTTTTTTTCTCGTCGAAGAGATTTTTGTCCTGAACAAAGCCATCGTCGAAGCGAGTCCCGTGTCTGATTGTTCCATCCTCCTCCCTCCCCCCTTCTCCACACCCCTGATCACCGCCGCGGCTGCGGCAAAACATCACCACGACGATTGAGGATCCTGCGTGAAGATATTCTCTTGCGCCTCCTCCACTGATTGTTCGGGAAGCGCTTTAGTCAGCGCAAATACTCTGGCGGCGTGAGTTTCTCTCTCTCTCACTCACTTTCTGCGGTTGAAGCGTAGAGGCGATAGGGAACCTTGGGAGGAACACGACGATTTCTTGTTGAGGAGAAAATGCATCGGAAGCTACAGACAATTGATTTAGTATTTATTTTAATGATGACGTACATAATAAAGTACTTCCTACGGGAGTCGCCTCATATGAGGACAACATTCTCTATGAAATGAGCTCACAGGTCTAATGGTCTCGCAAGTTGAATGTCCATGGTAGCGAGGGGTGGCGCAGTTGGTAGCGCATCTGCCCATTGTCCCGAGTTCGAATCTCGGTCCTGTCTCTCATTATAATTCAACATAACATAATTAATGATTATCCTTGGAATAAGAATCAAGTACACACAATCCGCATATTTTTATATATTTCCATTTTTTATGTCATTGGATGAGTCGTTTGCGATCAGCGAAGTAGTGAGAAATGTTTGTGAATTTTTGGCTACCATCATAGAAACGTTAAGATGTACTAATAGAAGAAGATAATGTGCTCTTGAGACGAGTTGCAGTATTGGAAGATTTCAGTCCACTGTACATTTTGATCACAAAACGGAGGAAGAAAAACGGTCCAGATAACCTGTGTCGTAACGTCACTAATACAATAAGTGGGTTGAAATTCAGAAGGAAATTATCAGAACATCTAAAAGGGTGAATATTAACATTTTGATACATTTGGGCTTTTTCTGATTACATCATACCCCTCAAAATATACTCGGATCCACTCATTTCTCTCGGAATATCTTATAATACATTTATTATAAGTTACTCTGAACTCAAAGACAAATTATGTAATTGGTGTTATATTTAAGAGATCATGTGTTTGAAATTCTGTAATAGTTTAAAAGTTTGGAAGATCACAGTGGCATGAGGATGCTTTATGATCTGTATGAGTGGGTCTGCGACAAGTAATATTGGAGGCGGAGGGACGAAACTTCGTGAACGATACCCCCCTTCAATTAGTTTCGTCTTCCAAGGAATATCCCGTTTTATTAACAGTGGAAATAAAATACATTTGTTTACATTGTTACCTCAATTTTTCTCACAATTTATTTGACAATTAGCCTGGTATAACTAAATTTTTAAATATTACCAAATACAAATTAAACAAATATACAAAATAAATTAAATTTTAAACACAAATTTTTACTTTTTTTTTTTTGTATTTTACAAAGTCAAGTCAAATTCCTGGGAGGGGAACGTTGACCCATCGCCCCTTCCTTGGATCCGCCACTGTGATGGTACTCCCAACTCCTCTTCCATTCATCACCCTTTCACTCATCCATTCCTTCATTCACCTCTTGATTTGAGAATGCCGTGTGATAGTGAAAATTTGGCAGGAATGTCATTGTACAATGTTTCCACAAATAGACGATAAAATATAACATATTTATCCAACTTGTTATCCAGTATGCCTGATTCACGTTTCTGTAATAGCGCGATTTGAACGCATGGAGAATAACTTATTTTGTATTTCGAGAGAACATATGTGAATACATACATTTCTAGGCAACAGAACAAATTATTTCCATATGTCAATCATTGCAAGGATAAAGTTGAGAAGTGCGCACTACAGACTTCCTCTAATAAAATTACATTAAATATTCCATAATATTTTCCAATGACTTGTTTAAATCAATTTTAAATCATGTACAATTGTTCGGAAACTTTAGGCACGCCAAGGAAAATATTTTACAAGACATCATGAAAAGTTAATTAAATCCAAACATACTATTTTAAAGGGGAGAAATTTCAATGTGACTTGTACATTTTCAAATAAATAAATTTGAATATTTTTTGTTCTTTATATAATAAGTATTTGTTAAATAAGCTTCGTCAATGTATATATATCATAATCATTTGTATCTTGAGTTGTGAATACAAAGTCAATAACTTTATCAATAAACCATTCAAAGTATGTTCAACTGTTTTGAGTTAACAAAGAGAAAAAAACTGGCGAAGAAAGGAATTATTCCACCAAATAATTGGTGGTTTTGATTGAACTCTTGAAGATGGCGATTCGGTCTCTAGAGACTCTTTGAGGCATCTTGGCGTTTGATTCACTTGGAAGATCACAGTCACGGAAGTCAGAGAGAACGTTGAAGCTGCGGTTTCCACTGGATTTTTTTCGAATTGCCGTTTGGAATCAATAGTTGCTCATTACTCCTAAGATAAAACAACGAAGGAACAACACAATGCGTGCAACATCTATATTTTCTTTACTATTTACTATGTTTCTCTTATCATGGATTTACTATTTAATGAGTTTATTCCATAATAACTTTGCTCGTCAGATGTTTATCCATGATCACAACGTTACTTTCCTTGTTACGTAGACATGTTTATAAGGCATTCTTGCTTTAAAAAATATTTTCAACAACTTCCAGAAATACGAGAGGTGAGAGATAACACGATTTCTAGCATTGTTTTCTTATAATAACGTTCTTACTAACAGTTTTTACTAAAAATAAGAATTTTATGGATTGGCTTAAAACAAATTCGTAATACTTATTATGTTTATTAGTCTCGAGGAATCATCAGGTAGCATCTCCAGGAATATGGTTTTCCACAGTAAAGAGGTACAGCACAAGTCAATATTCATTTGCTTTCATTTTTGGTCTCTTAATTTGATGCAGATTTTGGGGTATACCACTTTTTGGTATAGGCTAGAGAGTTGGAAAAAGAACAGAAACGCATCAGAGCTTATCTCGGAGTTCGCGCATAGCACGTCGATTGTTCGAAACAAGCGACGACGTACGAAGCGCACGCGCAGCCGAGCACGTTGTCGACCGAGGGACCCGAGCCGCGTGGTCACGTAGCACGAAGCCCATGAAGGTCAAGGAATGTAGCATGCTCGCTTGGAGATACATCCACTACCGCGCACACGAGAGAGGATAGTGTTCGACGAGAGATTTACGTCATCCTAACCATGGGAATAGGATTTTGCGATGGTAAACCTCACGCGTTTGCTCGGAATTCGTAAAAAGGATTTCCTTCTTATGGACCGCGAAAGTTTCTTTAAGTTATATAGCAGTTAGGTATAAAAAATACTATGGTGTAGTTTTCAATCCCATAAATACACTCAAAGAAAAACTTTAATGTGAAAACCACTAACGAGACGTAATAAATTTAAAATATATTTACATACTCGTATTTTAATGGATGAAATTCTAGTACTTCTTCAATTTACTTATAAGTACAAAACAGTCATATATTCACAATTGCAAAGTGAACAAATTCTGACAAGAATTACTTTCCCCAGAAAACCAAGGTCATAAAATCAAATTATTAAAAATAATACTTTTTAAAATGATTTAAATACGAATATAGTATTTTATTCTTGAACCCTCATTCTGGATTGTTAAACTTAAAATCATATCTCGGTGAAAATAATCTTAACACAATTTTGTTTCCGAAGACAAACTTCTTTACAAATCCTTGGCCAATAAATTTGTTCCGCATGAGTGCATTGCCGTCTGACCCAAGGGGATTCCCTCAATCTTTGTCGTTCTTCTTCGAAGCGCTGCACGTGAGTCCACGTGACCTCCCACGCCAGGAAAAGCACGTCACGCGTTTTCTTGTTCTACCACTAAAAAATCGTTCATTTCTTTATCACGATAGGATATTCTTTAAAGCTTAAATGACTTCCTCGGTATTACAAAACTGATGTATAAAAACAAAAATTATTCATGAAAAATATAAATGAATAAGTAAACTTCACCACAAAGGGTCGTAAGGTGTTCCCATGGAGGGCAGAACTCCACAATATTTTAGCTTCATAATGTTGTTACTCTGTAAAGAGCACCTTCTCGTGGACAAATGCCAAGACGTTTTTCTTAGAAACAAGTAATTTTCATTTAATTGTGGGAGAAAGTGTTTCCAGAAAAATACTGTTTTGCAACTAGCTCGGGAAGAATAGAGGCCTGAAACCGATTTAATGTGCGATGGAAATAATGAATATACTACATATTTTTTCTTAAAGTACTTCGTGGTACATTCATTCTAAGATAGTTCCTTCCCACATGGCTCCAGAAACTAGATAATTATAGTACTTCTGAATATTACGGAAATCTTGAAAATAATGCACCTAATCTTGAAAATAATGAAGACACGACTGTCTTTTATTCAAACTAAAAAGTTTGAAAGTTGATGAAAATAGAAAATAAGATACATAAAAATCACACATATTTGAAGATAATCTACGTGACTGATGAAGGTGCAAGCCGAAACTGTTTCATCAAATGGAAATGTTTCCTCGAAGAAACGAGTTTCTTTCATGTGTTTTATGTCCTATTTTCCATTAACCTAAAAACATTACTTACTATATATTCGCTATTTTTAATTATACATACGACGCTAGTTTTTGTTGATGTAAAATAAATAATCCTTCTCACCCGTATTTTCAAATTTTAGGCATGGACGGAGAATATACAGTGTTCAGGAAAAACGATATTTTTCTTGAACACTAACATCTTGCTTATATCCACAGATAACACGTGTTATGTAATATATTTAATTGACGTCACCTTACAACGAGAGTAATAAATAAATTTTGATGCTTGTCGCTACCTTGAACGGTATTTGTGAAGCTCGAAAAAAGGAGAGTTTTGGACCGTGGCATGGGCTGTTTATGCTACCTAGACAAACCGGTTTTTTGTTGTGATCACTTCACGCCATCCATCATTTCATTATCTCCTGATTCACTTTGTCAGTTTTCGGAGCGTGTATACCTAGGCAAGGATACGAAGAATCTCCTACAGCGCTCAGTGTGGTCAACTAGAAAACGATATGCGAGATTTACTTTTGTACACACATGGAAGTTTACTCGAGTGTGTAGAAAAATCTTAAAACCCACTACTCTGGATTTCACATAAATAAATCGAATCATTTGTGAAATAAACGTGACACACAAGTACATCATTTAATAATGTAAGGTTAACTTGTCACGAATACAAATTACGCAACTGAGAAACACCCGTAAAACAAGATGTAAGAAAGATCTATGATACTGGAAAGATAATACAATGAATTTTTTTATGGTACAGTACTGTTGGTATTGGGTGGGAGTGGCTTATCGGTGGGGAAATCACATCTCCTTCACCCGCAAATCAAACTTAACGTCTAACATCTTGAAAAATTATCCGACGAGTATGAATGACTCAAGAAATCAGCAGTGTTACGGATGGGGAAAACGACGTACAATACGCAGAGGAGATAGTAAGAAAGAAAATTCTTTATAATTGATACATATTCCGAAGTAAGATAATCAAGCAGTGGAAGAAGAGTGATAAACCAGAGAAGTCGGATCATTCATGTACACTAGGGATTCGGCAAATGGCAATATAGTATCGGGAGTCAGGCATGGCAGATTGGAAGGATCGAAGTTATGAAATATTTTCCCACCCCTTAACCTCCAGACAGACTCCCGGGTCAATTCAGACTATTATAAATTGAATACCGGGTCTACCCCTAGGGTCAAAGCGTCCGGAGCGTGGTATTGGTAACACCAACTCCTGATTGTAACACGATGAAGAAATCATGGTGCTTTATCCTGTGAAACCTGAAGGATGATCAGATCTGTTTGACTATTGTTACTTCTTAACCATATTTATCGGAATGGATTTCAGTCACACGTCTGGGTATTCTGATTAAAGCAGGTATTTTGTAGCTTCTAGTACTCTCCTTTTTTCAGAGTACTCCTCCTAATCATAAAATCACATTTCCCCTAGAAAAGACTGCCCAACGACAAGTTCATCTATGACACAGATGGCAAGGTAACAGGCAGGGACGACGTTATCGCACCGCTCTAAAGTTAATACATTCTTTCCTGCAAATAATCCCCTCTACCTTAAAGCGAATATAGTCTGGACACTCATCATTTTACATCATTGAGTATGGAGGGTTGTTTTTGCTATACTGACCACTCCGACCTGCCAGCACCCACACTGCCAATCTCGGCACCTTTGGTAACGAGTTATCTAACACCATTTCTGGTCATCCAATTGAATCACCATTTCTCCCCTAGCCTTGTCTATGCCTCATGGATTGCCTTGGCTGCGGTGTGACGCGAGCAAGCGGATGTCCGTCGTCACACGCGTTGGCTTTACGTTCAGCGGAGCAGAACACGTTCGCCACAGACGCACCAACTGCCTCGTTACTCTTTATGCAGAGTGACAAGCGGGAGCGGACTTTCTTCAGAAACACTACATCCATGATTCCTTAATTCCTACTTTCGGAATTCTTAGATACGTCGTTTAAATAATCTTCCCGGGAATGCAACACTGAAGAAATATTATTGATCTGATTGATGATATAGTAAAATCTGCTATCCATTAATAAATACTTGAAACGACCTTGTTTACAAGCAGAACAATTTCTTTACAAAAAAAACTTGTACTAGATGTCAATAAAACAAAAAAAATTAATACGCTTTAACTGGAATTACTATATAACACCTGAGGATGTCTCATATTTGAGATGAAACGTTGAGCTCTTGCCAGTTTAAGTATTTATTACCCGACTCTTGGAAATTTCCATCGATGAAATATTAATTCTAGGGATCCCTAATTCTGCATCGTGGTCTTCCCAATATTATTCGGCACATTAGAAATAACTCATCCAACAACATACAGTGCGTCCAAAACGTCTATCTACAAAGCGTCAACGCACTGTTGCTCTGTCAAAGTAACAAGAATTAGATTATTTTCAGCACCAAGTAACATTCGTCAGGATAAATACGAGGAATTTTCGTTAAGAAAGGTAGTGAGAGAGGATCAAAAATTACATTCATTTAAATTAGTTAAGCCCTTTTCAGAGGACGAAGTTTGGGTATTCACGCTACATAATTACATACATTCCAAAAGAACCTCAAAATTATTATATTTAATTCATATCCAAGTATTCACAATGGGGATAAGTTCAATCGAGGACAGTGTCTCGTATGAGATCTCCTCTCAGGTATGTGGTTTATCGGAAGTTGAATAACTAAGAAGCATGGAGCTGTATAATGAGAAAAAACGTTAAAAGACCACTCCTATACGTTATGTAACGTTTAAAGTATAACTAATTTTGTAAATGTGTAAAATGTATCATGATTAATTTTGTATGAACCGTGTATTCTTTATGCCTACAGTCCTGAGGAAGGAAAGATATGTTAGAAAATATAAGAATTTGTTTTAATTTCTGACCATATCTCAACATTTCATTCTCTTTATTAAATATGTTGGAATGGGTCCAGGAAAGAACAGTATAGTGTCGTGAATAACTCACCAGCGCATAAAGCAGAAGGTTCCGCGTGCCATCTCTGGTACCAATCCCCATTTTCATTCAATATAACATCATAGTCGTACATATGGAATTACGTCATTCCTCCAAAATCGAATTTTATTAGCAGACGGAAAACTGTGTAATTGAAAAACTATTACATAGGAAGTGAAAACTATGCCTTTGTCTTTAGACCTCAAATATAAATTGAAAATGGGGTTAAAATATTTTTTTATTAACACAAATGTCATATTATTAGTTACAAACAGTACTTTACATTTAATTGGTTAACATAGTTATGTATAAAATTGAGTAATAAACGAATATTTTCATACCATCCTGTACGAGCTCACTATGAAAAAACGTCTCGGGCGTTTCGTGTTCAGCGTGTAAAAACGAAGACGAGTAAAGTACAAAGACATTCTTCAGCAATCAAATGAAAAAGTTAATTCTTGTGAGGAAGTAGCTCGTGGAAGTTAATGATTTCATTTCATGTAAATACATCCCTACGTTTTTCTGTACAGTATCGCAAGGAAAATTACTTTTCTTTATTTAGTTATTTTATGTATTTTATGCCTTTTGGCAAAAGGAGGTTCACGTCATAAGGCCAGCTCATCCAACCAACCCTTGGACTTGCGTAAGGGAATTGGGAAGGAGAGATGTTGGGTTGCGAGGGAACTTTTGGAACTGAACCGACATTTGTCTGGAGTGGGTGAGGGAAACCCCAGTCGAAAACCTCACCCAGTTCGGTCGCGCAAGTATTGAACCCACGCTCTACCGCTCAGCGAGATCGTGGAAGCGAAGACGCCTCCACTAGACCACCGCTCTCGGTTGGTGAATTTATTTAACAAGAGATAAGCACATTTTCATCAAATGTATTCCCACACTGTTCAATATTTCATTTTCAAAGCTGCTTTCCTACATCATATAACAGTAAATAAATTTATAAACAGAATAACTGGAATTCCTTTGGCGTCTCATTTTCATGTCATTATTGGAATTCCTGTTTCCATGGAAATATATCATTTTAAAATGCACATGAATCGCAAATTAAATATTCCCTCTAAATGTTTAACTGACTACCTCATTAGGGCGATCAATGTTATAAGCGGGATCACAGAGAGAGCACTAATTTGATGTTAACTCAATATTTTTAATTCTTGATCCATCCGAAAATTAGTTAATTAGGATGAATATACACTTTAATGAGACCATTTGACGATTGTATGTAACTTAAACTGTTCTTTCCGAATAGAATCATATATGCACTGTACTTTTTAAATAGCTTAGGATAAGAACACTCACAGAATGGCATGTTATTCATATGTGGAGAGGATGTTGTTCCATACTTCACAGCGTTTAACAGTGTCTGGCTGTGTGCAGTCAATCTGAATGTCTTATCTTCTCGCATCCTCTCATTTAAGTATTCGCTCCATGTTCCGCTCTTGCTTTCGCTCCAGTCCGGCGGCGGTAGGAGGGATTTCCGGTCTTGAAAGGAAATTCCTGAGTAACCCGACATTTTGTATTTCTCCAAGGTTTTACCTCTGTTCCCGCATTCCAACTTCTCGGAAATGAAACAGATCAACAAGCCAAATGAAGATGCTTTTCTATTTAAAGAAGATATCCTAACAGAAATCAAATCAACCAAAGACACCCTGGCGGAGATAATAAAAATTACGTCAGAAACATTTGCCAAAGTAGCCCGAAATTCAAAAGGTCTGCAAACAAACGATGTCGACACAACGGTGCTCATTCTCCCCAAGAGGGACAACATTAAAGATTCCTCTGAAACGCACCAACAAACAATAAAGGAAACAAAAAGAATGCAGGAAAGAGTGAATATAAGGAGTGTCAAACATCTCCCCAACAAGGGAGTAATCATAGAAACAGAAAAGAAGCAGAAAAACTAAAAGAAATAATCGAAGCTACCTCAACTTTGGACACACGAACAAGGAAGAAAAGGAACACCAAGATAGTCATATATGACATATAAAAGGAGAGGAATGAAACAGAAATAATAGAGGAAATCAACTACCAAAACTTTCAGGATGAAGACTACTCCTTATGAGAGTTCAAGCAAGAAGAACTTGTAAGATTCCAGATGAAACCAAAAGATAGGGATAACCCTAATAATAAACACTGGGTTCTTGAACTCCCCCCAAAACAATGGAGAATAGCTACAAACAAGACCAGGCTATCGCCGGATGGAAATCATACAAAGTTGCCGACTTCTCAGAAGCAACGAGATGCCAGAATTGTTTGAGATAATGTCATACAGCAGCAAAATGTCGTCAAGGAACACCAACCTACAGTCACTGTGGGGAAAACGACTATTCAGTTTCAAAAAGGAAGATACCCCTAAATGTGGGAAATAGCAGGGAAGGAGGATAAACATAGCTTTAACTCCATAGAATGTCAAATATACAAAATTGCGCAAAAAAGATTAAAAGAAAACACCAACTATGGCTCTTAAAATAATGTTAGTAAATACGGCCAGAGCAAAAGATGCTATGTCAGAAGTAGAACAGTTCACATTATCCCAAGGAGTCGACATCATAATGCTGCAAGAACTGTGCACATCATTTGGTGAAACAGCGGGAATAAGCAGAAATTACCAAGCCATAGAAAACAACAATGGTCTCGGTCTCAATCATGATAAAAAGATTAAATCATTAAAAATCGGCAGCTGCTGCGATAGTAACTTGGCATCGTGCTATGCCGAGTGGGACTCACAAAAACTTTACATAGTCTCAACATTTTAAATATCATATAGACACAGCAATCCATCTGGAGAAGCTGAAAGAAATAACTCAGAAACTTAAAGGAAAAAAATAATAATAACCCGAGACGTGAACGCCAGATCAAGAACCTGGGGAGACAAGAAAACAAACAAGGGGGGCGAACTAGTAGAAGAGTTCCTAGGGCAGAACGACCAATATGTAATCAGTGACGAGAAATCAGCCCCAACGTTCCAGAAAAACGAGAATAAATCTTGGATGGATCTGATGCTCACAGCTAGTAATACAACAAATCTTATCAAAGACTGAAAATGCCAGCACAAGCGATCACAACTCAATCATATTTACGATAAATGACAACGAGATAACGGAAGATCTCATCTAGATAGCCACATACAACCTAAACAAAGCAGACTGGGACTTGTTCCAACAAGCTCTAGACACAGAACCTCAAGAAGGATGAAGTCAAAATCCAGCAAAAGCAGCAACTCAAATGAACATAATTATACAAAGAGCTGCGAACTTAGCCATCTCGATGACCAAAAGGAAAATCCCCAAACAAACGACATGGTGGACTAGAGAAATAGAAGAATCCAAAACAGAACTAACGAAAATCAAAAGAAGAGATAAGGAAAATAAAAAGGAAAGACCAAGACACACAACATAAACTAGAAGAATATAGAAAGGCAAGGAACAAACACCGTAAAGTAATAATAACAATAAAACAAGAAAAATGGGATGAATTTGTCGCTAAGGTCATGGAAACAGGCCCATGGGGTCTACCATACATAATTGCGGCAAACAAGCTAAGAACACCCTAAGTAATCAGCTCACTCAGAAAAAAGGGAGAAGAAACACTGGAGTGGGACGCAACAGCAGAGATGTTAGTGGACATCCTACTACCATATGACAACAGAGAAACTGACCTAGAAAAGCACATACAAACGAGACTCGAGACAGCAAGGCTCAGAGAGGAAGAAAGAGACGACACATTGACTCCGATCACAATCGGAGAGTTAGAAAATACTCTAAAAAGTATAAAACCCCAAAAGTCACCCGGCACGGATGAACTGAAGACTGAAATTATACTAAAAGCTATGCCAATATTAAGAGATCAGTTTCTAAAGATACTAAAAGACTGCCTGGCACAAGGCACATTCCCCAAAATATGGAAAACAGTCTCAGTAGTAGTGCTGAAAACATCAGCAGAACAGCTAGAAAACGATCCTGGTCTTGCATACCAATTTGTCTCCTAACCGTAATTGGAAAAATATTAGACAAAATCTGTACTAAACACTTAGAAAAAGAAGGAAACACTTAGACAACAGGACACTTAGAAAAAGAAGGTAAATTTTCAAAAGACAATTGGCTTTAGACAAGGAAAGTGCACGACGCCATAGAAGAATTGATCAAGACAGTAGAACAAAGAGATACAAAGTACTGCCTTACGATATTCGTAGACATCCAGGGCGCTTTTGACGACGCCTGTTGGCCCAGTATCCTAAAGCGCTTAGCAGAAACAGGAGTGAACACTCACATCAGAAAACTGTATGCAAGTTTCCTTCAAGACAGAGAAGTAATCTCACAAATTGGAGAAAGAAGATATACTAAACAGATTAACACAAGTTAGTGATACAAAAGTTAGAGGCAACAGGAGCTAACGTCTTTGCATGTGCCGGCGACCTGGCAATAACAATTAATGGGAACAACACAAGATAAATCGAAGAAATAGCACAAACACAACTGGAGGTGCTAATGGAGTGGGGACAGGAAGAAAATGAAGTTCTCACCTTCAAAGGTATGATGATGTTTGGCTCACAACTAGCAAAGAACGGACGGTCCACACTCAAGATCCAAGGGAAGACAATCAAAATGGTTGATAGCATCAAATACCTAGGATTGCATCTGGACAACAAACTATCGTTTGTCCCACACATCACACGAGTTGTAGATAAAGCCGAGAAAATATTCTTCAACCTCAGAAGAATCAGCAAAACAGAATATAGACTGGACAGAAAAGCCATAACGACAACACGAAGGTGCTTTTATACCTATTATCACCTACGCTGTTGCAGAATGGGGACACAGAATCTCACACAGCCACATTAAAAGAACGCTAATCACTGCACAGAGGGGCCCCCTCCTCGCAATCACTGGAGCATATAGACTAACATCCACTCAAGCACAACAAACCATAAGTGGACTCCTTCCACTTGACCTACAGTTAGAAAAAATTTACCTTAGAAGAAAGTTGAAAGCAGACCAGATAATAAAAATAAATATCGAGGCCATTTCAAGGACAGACAGAAACTGTAAAAGCAAACACACGACAGAAATCCTTAAGTAGTGACAAGAAAGACGGGAGGAAGCAGAACATGGACAGACAACGAAAAAGTTCAACCCAAACGTGGCTTCGCTGGAACCCACAGATGGTTCACAACAGGAGTGGCAACAGTGCGTGCCATCACAGGTTACGGTCTCAACAAGGCAGAGAGATATGCGAGAACTGCCAATAATAGCTACATATCTAACATCACAACAGACGGAAGAAGACGAACCGCGAAGATCCCCTTCTGCCCAAGTGACAACAAGACAGAAGAAACAATCTTGCACATGTTACAAGTCTGCCCCCTTTACACGGCAGAAAGAACTGAGAACGCAGTAATCTCAAAGAAGAACCTAAGGACAGAAGACTTACAGAACCTCTTCACAAGCAAAGAAGATATGCTGGAATTCCAAGATTCCTTCAAAGCAATTGAAGAAATAAAAAGCTCACTAGATGAATGAAGAAAGAAGAAGACGCCGGAGAGAACGAGAAGAGGAGAAAGAAACTGGACGGAGGAGAGAGAAGACAGAACAGACGAATGAAAATATGTACATAGTTAATTTAGCTCACTAGACCAATTACGCACTTAAAAATCACATACAAATTAACACATACAAGGACAAGATCACGAAGAACACAGAACAGAGCAAATGAAGAACACACATACGTCTTGTAAATAGCAACTGCTAACAGACAAGACAGTCACAGGCATAAATCAAAACAAAACAAAAATTCCATTTCTGTTTCTTGAATAATACAGCCAGACTCGGCATGCGTGTCACAAATATCTGTTTGCCTGATTCTTATCCGTGGCTTAAAACGTTTCAGAATGAAATTTATCTACATAAAATAAAAAAAACTATTGTTAATTTCAAATTAAAATTATTTTATTTTTAAAGGAAATTTTTATTTGTATTTTGTTTTCACAAGTCTCGCCGGATTAGAAAAAACAGTTTAAAAAAGTAATATCCAACAAAGCTGAATCAAAATTCAATTGTTTATTAATGACGTATTTAAAGATCTCACCTTTAATTAAGGCAACTTTGATTTGTCCAGTTTAGAATGTTGTAAAAATTGTGAAACTTCCTCATGAAAAAGTTAGTTCACTGGTGTTCTCTTGGCAACATTTCTTAATTTTAAGGGTAAATATTGAAAATGTGTGAAACAAATAAAATTAACAAATAGAAAAAATATGAACGCTGTAAATTAGAAAAAATTAATTACCAATTCAAATGTTAGTCACCCCATGAAATACCGGAGAGACGAGTTATGTTGTAATGTGATAGAGGGATATTACTTCCATTCTTATATTCCCGCTCACAGTGAGCGAGAGGACAATGAATGTAATATTTCATTTCGTTATTGAGAGTTATTATAGAACTTAATGGCTTCTCGCTTGTATCCATCCTTTTAGGGTACGGAGAAATGGCTAATTCATCTGTTCACATTAAATTTTGTTCAGCCAATAGGGAATTAGGTTATTAATAATGAGTAGATAATTACGAACACTGTACGAGTTTTGCTTTGCGAAATACTTAATCATTTATGATAATTAGTTTATTTAAGGCATAATACGCTCCAACCAATTTATATATTATATTTTCAATGAACAATTCGATTTTAATAATTCTCATGATTATTTTGTAATTGTCGTGAATGGTTGACTTCAATTTATAAAATAAAGTTAATAATCGACTTATACGTATATCTGCTGATAAGTAAAACTAGTTGACAATGTGCCGCTCACAGATCTTTCAGAACACTTCTCTCCGAATGGAATATTCCTGGGCGTGCACAACAGTCCCTTTGAAATACATGTAAAGCGTTGTGTTCGGAATCCTGATTCGGGAAAAAATGAATCGGTTATTCCGGACGCAACCGATTGAATTGGTTTACTTTCCGTCCGCAACGGTATCGAACGTGTATGTCATGCCATCTATTAGCATGGCTTCGGGCGCATTCTGGTCCCCTGATTTGGAACACAATAAAACGTGTGTGGTCGGCCTAAGACAGATTTCTTTCCACGAACGTAAAAGATCTTCAAATCGAATTGCACAACGAAATTGAATTGTAAAAATAGAATAAAGAGGAAGAATTATATAATTCATTTAAGAAATTAAATCTTGAAAAGATACATACAATCAGCGAATTACTTTGTTTATGAAAAGTATTGGTCATCGTTGTTACAGGCTAACATTACGAAGTGAAATTAAAAAAAAAAACTATAATATTATAACACGAAATGTCACAAATATAAATATTTCGGGAATGACATTTTACGTACAATATAGTTTTGACACAAATAAAGTAAATTCAATTCATTGATCTATATAAAATTAATTCTATTAGGAATTGCATTTGTGAAAAATATTATGATGGGAATTTTTTGTCCTCTCATGTTAACAGGTTATTTTAGTTAGTCGCATTCCAACAGAATAAATAATTGATTTGATTCTCGCTCAAGTCAACCAATTTGTTTTAGAACACTAGCAAATTGCATCCAATTTTTGTCATATTTTATGACTCGATTTTTGTCATATTTTATTCTTCTCGATTTCCAGATGGAATATCTCCTCATCCTGCAACGAAATGCATTGGAATTCAATTCAATAATAGTTTTAGAGGAATACGACACATTACTAAGTTTTTAACGTCTCCGACGACCGCAAATATACTTAATATTCTGTTGCTTCAGGCTGTGACGAGAACGAAGCCATGTTTTACGGCTCTGGTGGCGAGTCAGAAAGGTCGTTTGTCGCGCTGTTCCGCCTCGGATAAGAAAAACGCATGGAGCAGCTCGACTGTCATGAAGAAATTTGCGTCTAGCACTCAAAGCTTAAAGAGAATCTTATGGGATGTTAAGAGAAGAAAGAAAAACATAAGCAGCACACTTAAGATGCACTATGAAGCTATATATAAATGAGATAAAAGTCAATGTCAAACTATTTCTCACTCTTTAACACATTACCTTATATCGTTTCTCGTATGGGTACCGGAGATAAAATACTTGAAA
Organism: Laupala kohalensis; assembly: GCA_002313205.1. Classification (NCBI taxonomy): domain Eukaryota; kingdom Metazoa; phylum Arthropoda; class Insecta; order Orthoptera; family Trigonidiidae; genus Laupala; species Laupala kohalensis. The sequence continues at coordinate 323,237 of NNCF01129234.1, read as the reverse complement.
CAACCAACAATTGTTACTTTAAAAATTAAAAGAATTATTTTAAGTGAGTGAATTGCAAAATATCGAAGTTTTCGCCCTTGTGAATTTCTTATAACAAATCATTCATAATCCGTATTTAGAGCTTTCCGATTGTTGACGTCGTTCAAGTATTACGAAGTTTAACCTTCAAATGAAAACAAAGAAAAGTTGTGAAAATTTCAGAAATTTCTTAAATCGTCTAAGAATATCAAAGAGATAGTTCTAAACTAACTATTGACAGAAAGGTTTGTAAATAATGAACCTAACAAATCTAAAATTTTAAAATTTGAACGAAAATGTGATGGAACTAGATTTCATCTATTTTTGTTTACTACTGACAAAGCACAGTCCAGAAGAAGAGGTCAACCCATAACCTCGAAACGTAGGCAAAAAACAATACTGAATAAAAGTAATTATATGTAGAGTTGTACGTATCATTTATGAGAGGATTCTTCCAGTAATGCTGCCTGAAAATTCATATTCTAACTATTAAGACACATAGTTGTTAGAATGATTTATTTATTTAGAAAAGTTCTTAAAATTTCTCAAAATCGAGTCCAATGATTTTTTTCGTCATAAACTTTGTTTTTTTTCAGTTGTATTGATTAGAAAAAGAAACAATTTTGATTTACATGTGCACTGTTCTTAGGCCTTGATGGGTCGCTTCAACCTTGCATATATATTACCTACAACCTCACATCAACATTAAAGAGGATTCTTGGAACTATCTTTACGGAAATCTCTCAGAGACACCTGTTGAGTAAAATAAATATGGAAAAAGGAGGATGATGACAGTCACGTGACCGGTTTGCACAAATCTTCAAATTATAAAACTTTTGCGAACCGGATATTGAATTATCCCAAAACTAATTTACCAAGAAAAAAGTTGAAAATGTAAATAATTTTATTATTTCCACCAAGAAAGTTGTCATTAACAGTACACTCTCTTTAGTAAGACATTTCATAATCCGGAATGTTCCACAATCTAGCATCTTCTGCAATGATCGTTAATTTAAAACATTGGATGTCGAGGTTTGGTGTTGGTAGTATACACATTATTGTATAAAGATGTAGTCATGCTATTCAATTTGTTATTTATTAATTCATTAGGCCTTTTATGACTTGTGGGGGTCATCATGAGTGCTGGCTCTATTGATAAGAATTCACCGTCCATGATGGCCGCTAATTCGCCGAAAAGAGCTTTATGAATTAATAAATAACAAATTGGGTAATTTAAATACATCATCTTTATACAATAAATTTAAAACAATTGTGGGTTTCAATTCATTTTCATACAACGCTATTGATGTTCACCGTAATTCGTGACCATATTTCTATGTAAATGATAAATTAACACAATGTAAATAATGAATACAATATTAGTTATTTACATAACTCTCGAGAATTCACTGTGAAACCCGTTTTCAGAGAAACCTCTATAGTTCTGAAAAAAAACCCTTATCCGGTATCAGGTCCCGATCGTAATGGATTAGATAGGTTCTTCAGTGATTTTGTTTTATCTGATGTAACAAAGCCGTTTTTTTGTGATTCTTTTATTTTATTCTTTCATTTTTAGTTACGATTTATCATCAATACTTTGCGAATAATCTACAGTTTGGTAATAATATGTACTTGTGAAGGTACTTTCTTGTGTTTAATTAAACACAAATTTGTTGGTATGATGTTAATATTATATCACGTATCCAATTATTTTTATTTTTAGGAGTATGTTGAAATGTTAAATCCGCCTCTGCCTTAGGGTCCTTGATCGAAATTGATAGAATGGTCCTATGCTTCTTTCCGGAGAGTAAATCAGTTTATTGTCCTCCACGTGGTCATACGCAGTTTGTAACTGCGTTTTGACAATAATGTTTATACAAACTTTATTTATTCGCAGAAAATGAAAAACAAAATTAGTTACATTTTTTAAAAATACTTAAAAGTGCCACATCTCTTTAGAGAACTGTATCCTAGATGAGATTGACTTTAATTTGAATGTGCTTCTCGGACAGTTCCCCCCCCCACCCACCCACCCACTCCTTTCTGCGGGACCAACTTATTGAGGACATTCCTTATTGAGAATATTGTTAGGATTCAAAAACATCCAAATTACCCTTGATTTCGGAAGTAATCTAGACCTTTCTGGTAAAATTTTAAGCATAAAATTCTAAGGTAAAATTTTAAGCATAAAAACTTGAGTACTTTTTCTCTCTTCCTTGTTTTGTATCCATTAACGAAAATATTGCGTTGTTGTTGTTTTTTTATTATTTTACGTAGAATTTGTGGCGAATACTTTCGATATTTTGCCCCTTCTCTCCTTCTTGCTCCACTGCTTGCCCTTTCGTTTCCTCACTTTCGCTTCCCCTACACTCGCCCTTCTTCCCCCGAGTGTTCGTTGTAAAACCTTCGCAAAATGTCACCTGTCTCCGGGAGACCCTCATTTTCGCAGCTTCGCACGAAGGGGCGGCTTCTTGCCTCGTTCTCCCTTCGTGGCTTAACCCTTTACTCCTTTCTTCTCCATCGTTATGTTTTCCCATCTTCACTTCACGTCGTTCCATCTGCGGCACGCTCAAAGGGTGTATATCGATTGATCCGATTCTTCGGATGTGTCTGCGAGTGTTCTCATATCATCAAATGCTACGTCTTCTCTTCTCCATTATCACGATTTCTCTGCCACAAGTATGATTGAAAAGTGAGGAAAAAATACCGCGCAAGAAACGTGTACGCTTCATCGTAAATGTATCTGAATATGCTGTATTTTGAAACAAAGATATATGTTTCAATTTTTAATTTAAGGACATTAATTTCTTCATTCTTCTGAAGCAAACAAATCTGTAATACATTATAAATATTACTTGTGCCGATAGCAAACATAATTAAAATTAAACGCCTGATAAGTTAAATGAAAACACTGCACTTTAAATTTTAATTCCGAAGAAAATTATCCATTTTTCCATGCTTTTTCTTCATGGTCTAAATGTACTAATTACTCCATATGTTCATTTTAGTTATAGACCAAATCCTTTCAAAGGTTTGTATAGGATTTTCAAAGATCCATGTCCACATTAGTATTTCTCCAATTTTCTTCGCTGTTCGAAAGCATATACGTAGTCGTGATTGCTCGCAGAGAGTAAAAACCTACAACAGATTTTGACAACTGTTCAGTTATATATTTGATTCGCATACGCTATAATTAGAGGATATATTGAATTTCAGCTAATCTAAATCTACTGAGAGTTACTCCTCATAACATATTCCTTGTGTAATGACAGAATTACTCATAAAATATTACTTGTGTAGTGGTCTTGTGTTTAACTTTAGTACAGTTTCAGTTTGTTGTTTCTTAGTTGTTTTCACAAAACCATAAGAATTATATCAAGTGTATAAAACATTAATGCAAAATATATTTTAAAGATCCTCAAAATTAATAGAATATTCCTCCCACTGGAGATACAAGAACCTCGTTATCTAGTTTCATTAAATGAGTTTCGCTTTAAAGAGGTTGATGTGACTCAACTCTTTTTACACCATCGTAAATTTTCTTTCAAGGGTTTGATAACTAATTCATTTTCCTTAAAAGAAACGATGAAGACACGGCAAGGACTAAGTGGTTTAAGGTGCTTGTTTGCACCTTAGGTCGGAGACCGAGCTGCGACTTGAGAGCTTCTTCACGCATAATCGTCTTCTCTCTCGTCTGAAGCATCGTGATCCTCGTAAGAGAATAAGCCTATTCCTCCGTCCATCGCGAAAGGTAAAGGTTGAAAAACCTTGGAAGGGAAAATGCCTCTCATTTGGATCGTCAAAGACTTTCTCATTTTAAAAAATAAATTAAATATTTGTCAAAAGAAACTCTCAAACAAGCTTGTGTTTCTTAGGAGAAATTTAACTGCTGTAAAGTATGAACAGCAGAGATATCATGAAAATGTATCATGCGCGGTAGTAGTATTTCAGCATTTACAAACAATTTTGTTGAGAGGATGTTTACATTTTACGCAGAACACATTTAAAAAATAGAAAAATGTCTTATATTCTCGAAAAATATAAGTAAATGACATGATAATTGAGAAGGAAATTATTATAAGAAAAAATGTTCATTCTTGAATCCATAATACATTAAATAATTCGTTTCATATACGAATAATTATATAATTTGGAAGAAAACATTCTGTCTTCAAAAGCTAGATCACCACAATATTAGGGGTTGAAGTGGTACCGGAGGAGTGGTATCTTCTTCCAACCAAATTACTCATACATTAAAGTTCTTAAAGACAAATTGAATTTTGTGTTTAAAGACGAATGTAATAAAGTAATAAAAAATAAATAATAATGTATAACGAAATTTAAACGATACCTTTCATTACTGTACTTAATCTACATGAAAATTTTAAAGTAGAAATTGTATCAAATCTATTGAATTGTTCTCATTTACCCATTACTCTCAAAAGTTGTTTATTAGTTTTTATTATGTCAGTTAATTAAAAGTTACACCCGAAATGATTAAACGTGCGAGTACCTACGTCAAAGATTGTGGGTTCGTATCCGGCATATGGCATGGATAATGGATATTTGTGAAGATGATTTCACTCTCCGTGCATTCACATTAATATCCCACCATTCAATCGTGCATCATTCATATGTATCCAATCGGATTCGTACCAGGTTGGCATAAACATGAGCACGCATTTGTAATAACATTCCAAAACCTTTATGTCATCTGACCATCAATCATCAGACTGTACAACGGGAAAAAGTAATGAAGGAAAAGACGGTTCAAGGGTCGCGTGTGACACTTGAACGTTGAGGAAGCACTGCCTTCTGTATCTCGAAATAGTGTTGTACGTGAACAGTATTTCGTTGCAAAACTGATAGTGATATACAGGAGGTCCTTTCAAATTTATATTTTGGGACTGAGAGCAAGCAAGAGTCATTTTTTCTAGATTTTGTAATTACTTGTATTATCAGAAAACATAAAGCACATTTAACTAATTAGAAGCATTTAAATTGACGCATATCAATTTACTCGACATTTTATACAGTTTAAATTAATAATAAATAATTAAAATTCTTCGAGCAAAAATTTAATTTTTTGGTTATAAACTACTGTCAACTAAAACCAAATGCAATTGCTTCCCGCCCCCACCAAAAACAGCTTCGAGAATTGACCGAATGCGTCAATTCGAAAACAATGGCTGAGACTACGGTAAGGGCTTAAAAAGACGTAAGATCATTCGTAGACGTATAATGAGTGCCACTATGCTAATAGGCGTGCTACGTCACAATAACAGAGGAAGAGCGTGTTGCGGGTAACGCCAAAAAAAAAAAACAAGTAGGCGGAACCTTCTCCTCGCTAGTGCCACTGAACCTGTCGACGTATTGCGACCCGAAAGAACCACTCTGCACAGATTAAGCATATAAAAAAGTTTTTTATTCGTTAAATATAGATAAAATTATTATTTAAAAGAAGTAGTTAAAAACAGCACAGTAATGGAACACAAGAAGTTACCGTGCCACGTGTGTTGCGTTCATACACACCGTTTAACACCACAGGACAGGTCACACATCAGAGAATATCTTGAATCTCCGTCCACCAATCACTCAGTCTCTCCGAGAAGGATTCCTTGAAGCGAGCAGTGAACCTAAGTAAACAGTCGTAACGTAATATGTCTTTATACTTCTTGGTGGCTGAAGGAGATACGTATTGCATATTTTCACAGCTGGTATTCTAACGACGGCTTCGCTTTATTCATTGCGATAACCTGTAAGTAGTACCAACTTTTGTACACCTAAATTTTCATGCAAAACATTATGTAGACAAGCTTATGAATACGTCGCACCTAAATACTTTAATCAATTGCCAGTTAAAATTAAAAATAGCACTAATTGTAAAGTAACTGTTAGAGAATTATAAATTTGGTTATTCTCAAATGAATGTGTCAATTTTTTAAATAACGTTGTTAATTAAGCATAAACTTAAAAATATTTGGTACTAATAAATCAGTTTAAAATGTAGAAACCTTTGAGAAAGTAATTATCATTATATATTATAGTAATAGTTCTTTGTGTTATAAGTTTCCATTGTGATGTGAAGGACTGACAGACCCAAGGCAACATAGAAAGCGAACCTTGAAGCGAAGATAACGACTGGATTGTATATTAATGGGTTTTTTTCTTATTGCCCTGCCACGGCTGTACTTGTGAATACGTGGCAGTGTAAATTCCGAATTGTGTTTTTGTTTTTTAACATGTAAATAAGTGTGGAATAAATATCATTATCTCATTATATCTGATTGTATATTGCAATTGAGGTTATCTTTCAATTGCACAGCCTCCAGAACAAGGAGTATGTATTTAGTATTTTGGACTTCCTCAAAATCGAATCAGTAGTAGATGAAAAGTACAAAAACTTTATTTAGAAGATTGGAGAAAGAAAAAATTAACTTCCTGAAATTATATTAACATGGGAGTTAAAATAAAAGAAATTTACAACTATACATTCAAACAAAGAACTATTCAGAATAATAAAAATAGCTAAGACAAAAATAATTGTTATGAAGAAAGAAAGAAAGAAAGAAAAAAGTTGATGGGACCTCTGTAAGTCATTAAGTAAGTAAATTACTTCAGGCTGTAAAAATTGAGAGAAATATACAGCAAATGAGAAAAGGAGATAAAGACAAGAAAGGTACATAGATGAATATGAAATAAAATTCTAAGGTAGTGCACACAATGAAACAAGATATATCAAATACAATGATAATTGAAAAGTTTCGAAAGTTTTTAAAGGGTTTTAGACAGTTATCTAGCGAAAGCTTCAGTAAGTTATGTTGGCACTAACCCAATCAACATTATAAAAAAATTAAATGAGTATATATCATCTTCATTATTTTATCTTCTAACAACGTGGTGCAAATGACGACAAAGGTAAGCACACACCAAAAGTAATCCCCAACCTTATTGTTGCTCTAGTAACTCAGTAGACTAAATGATGTAACTTTTGATGCTATATCGAATATAGGAAAAGATACCGCGATTACCCTAGAAGTAACGAGTTAGGAACAAGATTTATAGTAAGATTACAACACATTTTGATGGCACGTTTCGGATTGATATATGACACTGTATGCAGGGTATTTGTGTTGGATATTCTGTTAACCACCATCTTCACCTCGTCGAATTAATCATATTCCCTTATTGTTGGTGACAAGATTTTTGAATTATCCGATACATGGCACTTGCAATTGTATTTTGTGTGGCTAAAACTGAATAAACATTGTATTGCTTAGAGATTTACCAACAGGAGAGTTAGATATGTTGTCCATGTATCCACATAAATTACAATAACCTTCGCACTATACCACGGTCTTTATGTCTCTCAACAAGTCATACTATAACTAAAAAGTCAACGAGTAACAGTAATCTCTACTTACAAAGAATAATGTCTGTGGATTTATTTGTGTCGTATACAAGTCTTCAGTTTTATTCGAAGTTTATGAAATTTTGTACGTATGTTGTTCAAAACATAGAGGAGGGCTCATGACATTTCGAAAAATCACCCCATTTCCCTTTCACACCTTTTAACGCATAATTTTCGTACTTATGAACGAAAGTTTGCACTTTTGAGAATGAAAATAAGAAGAGAATTACTATAAGCTTCTACTGGAATTGGATTATCAGGTGTTGGCAAGAATAAAAACTACGATTACAACTTGCTAATGTTTCGGAAACATGTATTGTTCCATCTTTAGAGCTGGAATATGCAGTAGTGTATCATACAAATGCATCTTTCTCCAGATGGCTGTTTTTAGCTCAATTGTAACATAGTGTACAAAATCTGTCTGTATGGAAGATTTTAATTATCAATTATCACTGATGTTATGCTAATAATACCACATTGCTACTGGGTAAGTTTTCTGCCTCCAGATACCGTACCCAATTGTAGTTGTTCTATTCAATATGTTACTTATATTGTCCACACTATTATAAACTAATATGGCTGGAAATTTTCAACTTACCATAAGTCTCATTTGAAAAAATCTCACCTTTACCCCTCAAACATAGTTTAATGGTTGCGAACTCGCACTTCCACCGTCGCTATAATGAGGTGTATAGAGAAATATTTTGAACTATCTTAAAAAATATTTTAGAGATAATAGTTTTGTCTACACTAAATTCTATCGAAGAGCGAAGCAGCAACATAACCAACAAAAAGAAACGTGAGCAAATTGGGTTGCTTTGCTAGTTTGAGTGCAAACGGATCTTATCATTTTGCGATGGACTTCCCTCCACGAAATAATCCACGAGAGCAGCAAACCACAAATGATTCCTTCCTTCCTCTCCATCCGTTTCTCCCTCCAGCTCGTTTGTTCCTTGTCTCCCACGTCGTCCATCACGTTTTCTTGCGTCCGACGCGACGTCGCGACGGCAGCGCGGAATTCACGAAGGGATGCAGAACGCCCGGACGCGAACCGCAGCCTCTCAGGAGGAGGAAGGGTCGCGTTTTTGGCGTGACGTTCCACCAACCAGCAGTGGTGCAGAAGGCAGCAGCTCTGCTTTTTGTGGAACGTTGCCGCCGCCACCGCACGATAGTCCACAAAGTAGTCAACAGCGGTCAAAAATAGATAATACGGTCCAAATTTCTTCAAATTTCGTGAACAGGACTTTTGTCTTCTCAATAAAAAGTTGCTCCATGTAAAGATATTAGGTTTCCAAAATTTCAATATTTTAACACAATTTTCTAATTTTCAGAGTACTACACGTAATTATTTGAATGTTAGCAATATTGTTTTTTGAAAATAAACGTCTAATCAAATATAGGAGAATATTGATAAAGAATATTCTTCAGTAGGAAAATCTAAATATTGCAGTCAAAAATTAATAATTTTAATAATTTTCGGTATTATAATAATTGCTCTTATCAAGTCGTAAATATTCACGTAAAATATGATTAACATGATTTTCAGAGCAATAAAACGGAAATTACTGTTTTGGTCTGCCATCTTGAGTTTTGATGATTTTTCAGATATACGTTATAACCGCAAATTCATACTCCTGGATACGAAAAACCACTGTGTACGAAATGTGAAGAAACTTGGAACGCATTATCTATTTTTGGCCGCTCATGACTACTTTTCGGACCATAGTGCACCGCCGAGATTGGTGCGCATGCATTCGAGCGAAACTACGTAGACTCGCTTCTCTGACGAAGTGACAGCGCTCTCGGAACGCAGAGGGAAACGCTGCTGGGAACTTTGTTTATTCAAGAGGTGAACGCTCAATAGGAACTTGCTTATATTACACCAGAAGCTTTCATAAAACTGTTGAGCTCCAAGCGCCGGATTCCGACGATCGATCGCGTTCTCTCAAGCCGCCGTCGTATATTACATTGAACACTCTGCACCCACACTACTCGTAGAGCGTTCAGTCATCCATTCCTTGCGGTTCACGAACTCCTTGTCGGTTAAATTACTTCCATACTCATTATCGATGTAAAATTTTCATGAACAAAGCAAACCACGACGTTTGTTGAGATATGTATTCAAAAGACTCGATAAATAATTAAAATAAACCAAACGACATAACTTTCTTCTTCACAAAAAACAAGTATTTTAACTATATTTATTACGAAAATATTCATCATAATTCAGTATTGCTATATAAGAAGGTAAATGCTCATTTTTAAATTGTCCAAAATGAAAAGAAAATCCGAAATATGTTCTTGTTATATGTTAAGAATAAAATATTTTGTATTCCAGGTTATGATTATGTGTATAGAAAAGAATATCGGTAATACAAACAATATTTTATTATTACAAAACTTTGAAAGGTGATTTCCGGTGGTTTGTAGGTATCTTATTCATGAAAAGTTGTTTCTGTGATGGCAGTTCCTATTTCAAGTGATATTACTTATAGTTTATTAGAATCAATTGAAACGGGTTTGCAAGAAATAATGACAATTAATGATGTCATTACTTGTAGAAAGTATAAAGTGGAAGTTAAATATCGTGAAGAAATATACAATCATTTTGTGACGGGGCGATCTATAGTGAATTCAATCTGGAAGTACAATCGAATTGAATGGAAGTAAGATATATTTAATATCATTGATGCAGAGTTATTTGCGAACGCGATCAGTTTTTGTAATTCCCTTAATTCAGGAAATTGCACCAACTCCAAACTCTGTAATTCAAAACTTACCTGACAGCTAGAAATGCAATTTTTGAAAATTTTAACTCACATTCTTCAGAGAGATTTTCTCTCTCATCCTTCGTTGTAAGTAAAAACCAGAGACTCACCTGAAAACAAAAGAGAAACATCATGTACTCCAACATAAACAAGTTCACAGACTATAAACTACCATCTAGAAGACAGTAACTGCGTATCATGTTCAAGGAAAATACACGTAATGAGTACCCTTCAGCATAGCGTATAGCTTCTCCGAGACAAATAAGTCAGATTAAGCACTCAAGTGATGTGATAATATTTACGAAACATAAGTACGACATTTGCAGCAACAGCAGTGAAACCACTTGGCTTGTTTATTCTCGCAAAGGATCACGTCTTGCTTGGCCAAACCAAGCAGAGGACATATTCGCATTTGCAGCACGTATTGCAAGTTCCGGAGGCGTAGCATTAGGCAAGATTGATAGTTGCAGTGAAAAGAGATTGCAGACGTATGTGAGAGTGTATTCATGTAGCGATTACGTCGGCAACACGACGCCTGATGTGGGATCGTAGATCACAGACGTCTCTCGGCCTTCACCAAGAGTAGGGAGAAGTTGTTTCACCAAACAAACTTCTGAAGGGCGTCCGTTTCGACTGCCTGCAGAGGCGGAATTTTAGATTTTTGGGGTGCAGGCGAACTTTGGTACAACAATTTGGTAGTACAATCATTAATCAGTAAATGAGGATTCTCTTACATGTTCAAACGTTTTAGAGAAATATTTTTAAGAAGAATGAAAATGTCCAAACGGTTCGAGGTTGTTCACAATTTGTCAAGATAAGGAAATGGTTAAAATTCTAAATCCTGTTCAAAGCATTGGTAAAAGGCACCGAAATCCATCATTTTGAGTTAGTTTTTCCTTAAAATTAAAATCAAAATTATTTAAAAATGTTCACGAAAAAGAAAATTGTAATTAGAACACTTTGAGTTATTATAAGATTTAGTTCCATAAAATATAACATCTCACCCGAGTTTCCATGAACAAAAAATCATTTATAACTTTCTTAATATCTTTAGCAATGTCAGTCAATTAAGAGTAAAAATATCACACATAGGGTATATATATATATATATATATATATATATATATATATATATATATATNTGTGGTATTTTTGTGGAGATACTTATTTATGAGACCAAATGAAATAGTGTGAAATGGCTAGGAAGATACCAGTTCAAATTCCCGAGCGACGCTGCATGCGTTTTGCCAGTAATTTTATTACAATGAAAGTTAGAAGTGGTTGTAATGTACACATTTAACAATGACTGAATTTAATTCGCCGGACTTAAGATGAAAAATATATACGTATCAAAACTCAGTTCACTTAAAAATGAAAGGGTAAAACTAGGAAAAAATATTAGGTGAAGTTTTCCACTCTAATCCTCTTTTGGTTTTCCCTGCCTTGGAGGCGCGTGAAGTGGCATTCGTAAAAGGGAAAGAGAAACCGTTTGATTGGTTCCTTACAGTCGATTGCCGGAATGTATACCCTTGGAAAGAACCAATCAATCTCGTTCACTTTCGCTCAGTAAGAACTAGTATCGACGTTGGAGAACCAAGAAGATTAAGTTGAAAACGTAAATTGATTCTCTTCAGATGTCCTAGTAAAGAAGAAATGTTGATTAACGGATATTCTTTACAGATATGTACACCATTGAAGTTGTTGTATTATTTCATCAAATGCGTAATAAAAGTATCGTCGTTGTTCTACTACAAACTGGATATGTATTGAACCACCTAGGAAATCTTAACATTACTATGAAACATGGTATTACGAAATTCTAAAAGAGTATCAATAAATTTCATCGACACTATTTTCATTGCATGCACGAGACTGAAGTAACAAAGTGAAAATAATATTGTTGCGAACTCTTCCGAGTATTGATTCATTCTTCCATCTTACCAAATTATTATTTCACTCTTCAAAATAGGAAACATGATGAAACCTTAATTAATCAATTTATCTACAGAACAGTTTAAAATTTAAAGCACAGAAACAAAACCCCGACGTTAAAGATGATATAGCGATTACTTTTTATGTAGGGTGTAGTACTGAGGGTATTTGCGATTCCACTTCAGCTCAGATCTAATTGCGTATTCCGTTACGCATTTTCCAGGTAACATATTCTTTCTTACATCACTTAGATATGTGCAAGTGCGATGTGTGATTAACATATTGTGTAGGACACAAGAAAGTTTTCTTTCCGATACAGTTTTGTTAATTAACAAATTTTCCTGTTTACTCATAATCCAAAACAGACTACACGAGTAGAGCACATCAAGAGGACAACGCATTCACATCCTCCCACCCAATGTGACAAGCATTACCAAAATCAATGGAGTTTAAAGAACGATTATTTTTGCAAAAATTCAAAATTGACACGTGTGAAGTCGATGGAACTCTCGTATATCAAGAAAACAGATCTCTAAATTACGATAAAACTTAGCGAAATATTTTTTTCCATCAAATACAGTACATCCCCGTACCGAAAAATAAGATAATTAAGAACGAAAGCATACGGTGTGCTGTACCGCAGCTGATAATTTGTTTTATAAAACCTGCCATTCCCATAAATTTTGGACTGTAATTTCCCACTCAGCAGTGAGCTCTGTTTGTGACGTTAAAAAATTATTATGATGAATTTACAAACGATGTAGGCGTTGCGAATGTGAAATTAATTAGTTTCCAATGCGAAAAGAGCAGAAAAAATCGCCTCTTTAATTTGGTTCAGTTGTTCAGATTACGAAAGACATAATCATTGGCTAGAATGTAGGATTTCGTATATCTTGTGTCATGTTTTTGTTCATATATTAAGCCTAGTTCCAGATCCACGTTTCGAAGAGCACTGGACCATTTACATGGTATTGTACCAGGACATTGTAGCTATATCACACCCCAACAGTGTCACGTAAATGTAATGGTGCCCCTCCTCAGATAGTCCGAATCTTACAAGTAGTAGTAAAGCATGGATACCTTAAAGAAATTTTCAATTTATATTACTAATGATATACCGTTATCGCGTGAAACTACCTTTTGAAACCAAATATGTTTGAATGCAATAAACATCTTCATCTGATTTTACTGATCAGATTTCGCATGTTCTAGAACGGATTTTATTTAGGCAAGAATTATCACTGTCATTAATATGAAAGACGGAAAAACGTTTGCAAGTGTGATTTTGTTGATACGTGTTTGCAGCTTTGGCCACCACTGGTCGCAATACGTAGAGATAATAAACCAAAGCGTTTCAATGCACGTGAGTTAAAAACGATTTCCATGAATATAAAAGTTAATTGAAAATTATTTAAAATATCGAAATTTACGAATACTTAGGACGATTTATAAAAGATTACAGTAGTTTCCTTCATGATGTGGAGTTGTTTAAGATAAGCTTAATGATAAAAATAACAGTGTAAATATAAAAACAATCAAGTACCACTCTCTGTCTAAAAATAACCAAGTACTACCCCCTGTCCATTGTATTAATTCAAAAATTGCAATATACAAGTATTTTTAATTTTATTTAAAGAACTTCGCCAAATTATCATTTTCTACGTTCTTTGAGAATTTTTAGTCAAAATTGTTTAAGTTCTAAAACATTCAGAATGATTTATTGTTAAGTGATACACACAAAAGAATAAAAAAAGAAACGATTTTCCGCTCCTATAAACGTAACGGATAGCCCACCACCCTCCATGCTATTCCGCCTTGAGACCTCCAGCATCCTAACTGCAACGATTCTACGAAAGCGTTACACAAACACTGCTTCCCCATCTCCCCGAAGGAGCGTAGCTACGCTCCTATTGTTTGCCTCGCAGGAAGACGCCCGCAGGCTTCCTTTCCTGCCCATTTGTGCTTATTAACGGCGCAGGAACCGCCGTGCGTTAAATTCACACTCCACTGGCCGCTGCGGAAACACCAGACGATCTCAGAACCACCTGGTGGACTGAATGAGAAATGCGACCGAGAAGAGAGGGTTGAGGAATTCCGATGTCAATGCGAAAAAAAAAGTTTTTCTTTCGAAACAAGATTCATAAGATATCCGTAACCTTTTATACTGTGTCGAACGAAAATTGATATTTTTCATAACGTGCTAAACTTTCTCGTGTATATTGAACTTAATAAAATGCAAAAATCCTGTAGAAATTGTGTTTACGCAAAACTTTTGTCAGAAAAATTCAGCGTAGGAAATACCAGCAAAAGTGCTTCGAATGCGAATATTTGTTACATAGTGTTCTTCCTTTGCACGTTTTTGTATTCTAGCATAAGCAATTTAGCTGTATTACACTCAAGATAGTCTCATGTACAACTTGGAATGTTCTGTCAGAATGATTTTAAAAATTTGGTACTTTGAAAAATGTTCAAAACATCTTTCTTTGGAGCGTATCAGCTAAATTAAAAAGGAATCAGTAGGACCTGGTATGTTTTGAATTGAATTATATTGATACTTATCTGTCATTTTTTAAATGCCAAACCCAAAATTGATTTTAAATAAAAAAGAAACATAACACGCATGTTACCTTAAACTAACATTGCTGTTTTCAATTTTCTATTTTATCAATATAGAGGGCGTCAAACACAGCAATGACTTTTATCCCATTATAGGATCCTTTACATCCATTAACTTTTCAAGATATCATAATCTATTTAAAATACACGCGACGATAAAATAAAATGAAAAAAATTAAAGAGCTCCTAGACTGTCTAGACTATTGTTTATCACACTGCGATTCAAACTGTACAAGTTCTGCCTAGAAGAGACATGCATTTATAGCTTTAAAACGAACTAGTTTCTTGTGTGCACTCCACCCATCTTGTAGCGGATACAACTTGGTAGTGGGAGTAGGGTGGGGCTGAATCTTCGCGGCTAAGTTATCTCAGTTCCCCTCCCTTCGCATCGCGGCTGCGCCCCGCGCCGCAGCGACCACTTTCGCAGACCTCAACTGTTTCTACTGTCATTTGTTCACGCGCTCCACCAAGCGCGAAATGACTGTTGCCAACTTGCGTCTCCATTGCTCTTTAACAGGCTTCCTTATATTTGAAATAGACGGAGAAAAAACAATTATTAACTTCCAGTTGGACCACGAATAAATACTGAGCTTTGGTTTCTCACCAACAATCTAAGGCCATAGAAAACTTCTCATAAACGATGCAAAAATGATACATCAAATACTGAACTGAGAAACAAAATAATATGTATCTCAATATCTTATTCAAATTAGTTCATGGAGAGTAAAACATCTTAGTGTCTGATGTTATCAGGTCGTTTTTTTTAGTAGAATTTAACACTTTCACCCCCTTCACTGAGTAATTAAAATATATGAATAATTGACTGTATTGATAAACAAGTGACCAACGCGGACCACCAAAGGTTGGAATTGTAGAAAAGTTTTTTTGTCATCTTATTTCTTCACATCGTCGTTGGTTGCTTTCGAATATGCGATTCCTCCATGCGAGTATCGAAGTTGTATCCCATAAATCTGCATAAACGTATATCTCGTACACTCTGTCACCTCACGCACTACAACTTATCTCCAGCGGACAGATCAGTGAGCTTGATTCTCTTTTGCTCGCATAGTATTTATTTTAAAGCACCAAGTTCGTATTGTCATACAATATCTGTACAGAAAGTGCTGTGCAAGTCCAGTATTCGAATGCCATCAAAGGAATGAATTCATTCCATCATAATTGCATTCATATTATTACTATACCACATCTTCAACACAGAGCTGAGTGGTCAGACGAGTACCCGATTTCATTACAATGAATTGAATAGTGTCTCCTTCCATTCTCCGGTTCTCTAAATGTTTCACAAGACAAGAGAATCGAAAACATGAAGAAGCAGAATTTTAACTAATATAAATCCTTAAGCACCAAAACATGTATAGGTTAGCTAAAATTTCGAACATACTTTTCATATATATATTTCTGTAGCACAACCTGTTCGTTATCGTATCTATAAAGTTCATTTTCACATAAAGTTCTTAGATTTACCGCCTCTGTCAAGAAAGTTTAGATCTCGAATATTTCCCAGCATTTTAGAATGAAGAAGGGCCAGTCCGAGGTTTCATACTGCGAGCGCTGGAATAATGTACCCGTATAATGAGCTCATAAGGTCTCACAGGGAATAAGGTAAAATATGAGCAGACCTGCGATTGTAAGGCAGATGTTAAGTTGTGTTTCGTAATGCGGGAAATTGTTGATAAGGCATTAGAAGCATATAAAATCCCATTTATTTATTTCCAAGGTACACTATATATCTCCAAGTAAAATAAAAACCTTTAATCACAATTAACACTTCAAAAATGGTCACTAGCAAATAAATTATGCAAATTAACATTAATCTAAAATCATTAAGCAAAGTTCAACATACTCTTCCAACTTAAACATATGAGAAGTTTTGTGAAAACAATATGATACTTGAGTTACCGTCAACGGTGATGAAGTGCTTTATCTTAAAGTGCTTAACCAAGTGAGCGGGAATTCACTACCCGCTTAAGTGAATCAGCTTTTCAGCTCTGACTCTCCCAGACCAAAGTATGTTTATTAAGTTCCCCGTCAATACAACATCTCTCCTTCCCAATTCCTTTATCAGCTGTGTGGTTAGATGGCAGAGCCAACCTCACGGCCTTAACGTCGCTAAGCCACAAAAATAAATGTCATAAAAATAAAGTAGAAATACTTATTTTCCAGCATAACGAAAGTCTCTATAAAACTAGTCAAATATTCTAATTTTAATCTATTTGGGGAGTCTAAAAGTCACCGTTATATGCCTAACATTACGATTTTTAAATGAACAACACAATATATTTACGATAATTTTGCAGAAATTAAACTCGATTTTAGAACACCTGTTATTCAGACTAGACCGTAAGTTTCATCATCCATGCGTCAGAATTATTACAAACAGACTACGACTACAAGTAATAGAAATATGACAGATGGAAAAA
>NNCF01129234.1:259764-306032 GCA_002313205.1 Laupala kohalensis | reverse complement strand
AAAAAAAAAAAAGAAAAGTTAAGTACCAGGGGAAAAAAGTAAAATGCGAAATTTTGGAAAAAGAAGAAAAATATAGGAGTGGTACCGGTACAAAAGTGTTTAGCGGTTCGAGACTTTTCATTTCCATAACAGGAACATCTTTCGGGAACGCTTCATCTGAGGGTATAGTGAGAAGACTCTCGTAAACAGCAGTAGTAATCATTCACAAACCCTCACCTGCAGACGTCAGCGGTCGCTTTCTCAATAGCTGTCGCTCCGATAGGGGCACATTTTTGTACGCATATCTGTCAGAAAAGACAGTAGTCCGTCATATTGAACAATTTTCTTACTAAAGCAGATTTCAGAAAATGTTTATATCGCTTACGGAGAAAGAATAAGACTATCTACCAGATTTTTTAGGTCACCGGAGAAATAACGATAATGGGAAAATAAAAGACATTATTTTCCTTGATATTTCAGGGGTACAATTCTATGCGAATTGTTGAAATGTTTCAAAACATGAACAGGTCATTTTTATTTTTCTCATAGTTCGTATATGAGAAAGTATTGTAATCGCGGAGAAAATCGATCGCGAGATATTCATCCGACAAAATACATGCGTTTAGAGTGTGAAAAATACAAACCGAAATGTTAGCATTTAGCCTAACTCCCGTCCGTATAAATATAATTTTCCTTTATATACTCGTAGTTATTTTAGCAAACTAAAGAGAAGGTATTTGAAAGTATATCAGAAAGTATGTGCAATGGTTTTGCTCCACTAGTTTTCTCTATTTTGCAACAAATCAATGATCTTGTATCAAATGGTAAGAGAAAAGGAGAGCGAAATCGAAGGGAATTCTCTCCATGTTTCTTGAAGCCAATAATAAATTTCCATTCCTTTCCCTACTTATCTAATCACAATCTGCAGAGCAACGACGCTCTACTCGACTGTCTCCTAATGCGTAAAAGCTGAACAGTCGCGGAAAGCGACTCTTCCTTTTTGTGCACGCTCCATTTACAGTGAGTCACCTCACAGCGTGTAATACACGATCAGTTCTTGAGCACTCGTATTCGTTTTCATGGGAAGAAAAAGTGGTGTAGATCGTACAAAATGATAGGATTCTCGTCTATTTCTAACTTCAAATCGGTGTAATCGCTTTGCAATTATTCTGCTGAGCAAAGCGGCGACAATACAACAGCATTCTGGAAGAAAAGTATGAACACTGTTATGCCGTGCCATTTGTGTCAAACACTCGTCGCTTTGTGACTAGTTCTCGCCTGTAATTTTTAGTTGATTCGCATCAATGTAATGGAAGTTACTTCAAGCACCCTGCTAACGTTAGTGTCATTTCTCTGAACTGAAGTGCTTGATCATGGTGCGGTCATTAATACAGCCCACTTACTACAATAAACAGTAAGATAATGAAGGATATTCTATATTTAATTTCCGGAACAAAGTTCAGGTAGGTACCTTAATTTTTCATGTTTAAACCAATATTATACGATGCCCAAAAATATCATCCTCATCGAAATAACTTATGTTGGAAAACACTTGCAGATGGTCTCTATCCCTTTAAGGAACGACGATTAAAATGAGGGTAAAATATGCAGAGCTTGTTCGCAAAAGTCGTAGGTTTTGTATTAATGACAATAAAAATTAATTTTACGGGGTATGAGATCATGCTACGTCGAATGTGCATGCTCAAACTCTCTCTAAATTTCATGGAAATTAACTGATCATGGACGAGTATTTCCCATTCTTAGCTAAGCATGAAAAAATATTGCGAGAGTTTAAAGTATCAAATTGCTATCTTGTGTGTAAGAATAATTTTTCTATGCAATCCTTTTATAGTGAATGCATAGCAAAAGATACACAAATGAAACATTAGAAAAAAACACAACAATTGTCTATTAACATCTGTAGTAAAACTTTTCTCTCGCTCGGGTGCCGATCTGAATAGTAAAAATTGAACCGACAATGGTTGATCATTAATCGTAAAGTATGTTATTATCTGTACGAAAGTATTACCAGGTACATCATATTGTTGACTATACTGAATTTCAAAAATTATTTTATTTATTTAAAAAATTATTTAATTTTTTTTTTAATTTAAAAAATTCAAACAATGGGACTCACGTTGATGGCAACACTATCTAGGAGAAAGTTTAAGAATAGTACAAAATTCTACAACAAATAACGTCCATTATATAATCTAATTAAATAAATATCTAAAGACTTACGACCTTTTATGGAAGAATATATGAATTAGTACACCCGTTTTAGGTATATGCTAGATAGGAACAGTGATGTAATATTATGGAATAAATATGATGAAAAGATACGGGGGAATTATCTGATTCATTCACGTAAGATTCCTCCTCTTATGTGTACTGGACACCAAGATATAGAAAATCCCCCGATGTTTGGGATACAGGAAAAAGAATCCTTTAGCGAAGAGGAAGAAAATGAAGAAGCCAATATTTGATCCAAGTTCATTGATGCAGAGGAGAAGAAATGAGATCGAGAATTGGTTGGGGTGGGATTCTCATCCAATAACATTTGACTTACGAATGAAATGTATTGCGACAAAAGACTTCCGTTCGAGACGGACGACGTTTCCTTCCCAGACGTGCTGTAGTCCCAAATATTGTTCTCTCCCCTCAATGTTTTCGAAGAACGAGGCTTTCCTTCCTTCTAACCTCTGTCCACTCCTCACAAGTTTCATCCATCCCTTCAAATATTCGGTCACGACAGTTTGAAAAAAGAAGAATAAACGGTAAAAAAAAGTTTTATCCCATTTCCTTACAACTCTGAAAACGTTCTGGTGCCATTCTTTCCTTGTCTGTTTCATTTCCCGCTTCTCTATTTTTTTTTTTTTTTTTCTCTTAGTATCCTTGACGTCCCATCGATGTTGATCAGTTGTGAAGAATGGTTTATGGGGAATTCTGTCAATAAATGTTTTTCCTTTATTTCTTTTCATCTCCATCCTTCTCATTCACCAATGATTTTTGCGACCCTATGATTTTCCAATAAAACAGAACCACTATCTAGGCACTTTTTTCTGCATTCCTAAACATCGTTCGCTTAGAATATCTATGGATCATTGAAAAAGGCATCCAGACCGGTGTTGTAGGAATAATTTTCCGTCGTGTTTTCTCTTCGTTTTCTAGGTACTTTGTGAAGTATGAAATAAAATTAATGCAATGCTATTAACTATAGATGTATTAGGTCCATTAAAATGACATCTTTGACTTCGTTTGGAACAGAATAAAGCAGAATAATTTTAGAATGCCATGCTTTTTTATCGGAAGGGGCGGAGAGGGGGACAGGCGAAGGCTACTTGAAACGCTGGAACGGCGAATATTATCCTTATTTCGATTGTTATATTGGTAACAAGAGAGTTTCTAATAACTCGGAGTTACAACTACATTATCAAAAAACACAACCGGTGCATAAATTTAAATACAAGGAAAGTTTAAGGTGTAACAAGGTTTTTCATGAAACTTGGTAGTGGAATTGGTATTTACATATAATTACGAGAACAGTTAAGGTCACTACTCCGATCATTACGCACGAGTAATACCCATTCTTATTTAGTTCTGTTTCATAATTGCTTTTTTTCTATTATTTGCTACATGTTCGTGCAATGCGTTTTTCACTAAGCAATTCTAGGTTCTCGCTTCATTTTATCGTCCTGTTTCTTCTCACATCGCTAACTTCACTTCACAGTAATTACCACATTTGTGAACCAATATCATTCCTATCGCTCCCTTCTCGTTCCATTTCGCTTCCATCTTGGCATTTATTCTGTCGATTTCTAGAATGTTCTCGAATTCCCCCAAAAAGATCGCGATAGATTTCTGCTGCAACGCCTTCCTATTCTCGTAGCTTCCAAGTTCTTTCGGAAAGCACCGATTACACATTGAGCTTTCAGCCTCTCAGAAAAACCAAATCTCATTTCCATTCTCTCTCCCTCTCTCTTCCCACGACCAATGGCAGCGTCTCCACAGTCATTCTTCAGATGAGTGTGACGCGATAAATACGATTAGCATTCAGTAACAAAATATTCATTTTGTGCAATCCTATTACACCCAAAAAGTAATGGAACGGATTCGGTGTTTAACAGCGACGAATTAAACGCACAACTAACTCCAGTCTATAGGATTTGAAGCTTCGCTTTGTTTTGTGTTTTTGATTGAGACAATAGAGATTTCCCGAGTAGTACCATTTAATTGATTTGTTTGCCTTCTTCTCACATAGCTTCTTAAACAGTTTTTTAAAACTCTTTTACAAACAACCAAGTTGCTCTGACAACGGTTTTTAATTTGTTCGAAAGTATTTTTGAATGACGTATTCGTCCGATGTATATTTTAGAAATACTCTTATAAATGTTCCGAATAAAGTCTTACTAAGGAGTTCAGAAAGAATCTGAGCAATCAAACTCCGTTTTCCACTTTCAAGTCACTACTAAATATTTCTCTACACAAAAATAAAATTATTGTATAAAAAACATTAATGTCATACAAAATTTCTAACCTGATAATTAAAATAACTCATAAAATAATTTTTAGTGAATAATTATTGATTCAAAAACCTTGTAATTATTGATTCAAAACGGTAGATGTGAAACGTCAGCTACTTTGTTAAAATTGGTGGTCATTATTCAATTGTTATATGGTTTGTAATTAATTTATCTCAAATGTGATACAACGAAAAGTTAATTGAAGGATGGTAAAACATTTTGAGGTTTCTGTAGCTTATATATTTATAATAAATAAACTTTATTGTCAAAAAGCAGTTGCCAACTGCGTATGACCACGTGGGGGATAATAAACTAAGTTACTCTCCGAAAACAAGCAAGGGACCATCCCATCAATTCCGATCAAGGGCCTGAGGGCAGTGGTGGATTTAATACTTATATTAAAAATATTTAATAAAATACTTATTCGTGAATAAAATAGTTATCCGTTTATTTTTCCCAATTGAATCGCAGATATAATGTGCAGTTAAAATTCAAGATTAATAATAACAAAAGTTTTAATGACATTCGCGCCTATGGAAAATCCGCAACTAACCACAGGAAAACTAGAGAAAAACCCGGACCAGGATGGGATCGGATACATTATCTCCGATACAGAATACCATAAGCTGACATTGTTAAACCTTGTTTTTTTGTGGGGCTTTACGACTGGCCGACATCTAGGTCATTAGAGCCCTACAATTCTGTACAGGTAGGAAAAATGCAGTTACGCACTAGGGAGAGCCAATACGACTCTCCCCGCGTGTGGGACTCCCGAACAACTCAACCATACCCACTAAAACCCTCCTGAATTACAATATATCCAAATAAGAAAAACATTATAAAAACCAAAAACAAAGAAAAAAAATAAAATTAGAGAGAAAAAATGTTAATTCAACCTTGTTTTACTTCCCATCCCTTGTCTCCCGCTTATTCTTACTTTGTTTTTTTACCTTGCGAAAGTATTTCGGTAGAGAAGTCTGTAGAGGTGGATGGGTGGGTCTCAGAAGCTTGAGGACAGTAGTTGACCAACCGCTCAGCGAGGACAATGCAGCATCAAGAGTGGGAATGGGTTGGGTGTCTTGCTACAGGGGGGGGGGGGGAAGAGAATTGAGAGTGGGGTCTCTGCATGAATGGGTTCATTCAAGACGCGTGCCGCGCATTAGCATGAAATCCGCCCGACACGCGCCAAGCGGTATAGTCATTGCTGTGATTCCACGAAACCCGGAGAAACACCTAACGCGGGTGCCTTAATCGTTCTGAAGTTAAACATCTCTATGAAGAACTAATTTAAAACCAAATTGGGAGCTGCCATGACAGCTTGTTGTCTACACTTTGCTTTGATGCATTTCGTATATTAGTGGCTTGTTCGTCATGCAAGTATTCATTACAAAAAGAAACACGGTTTCGTATACAAATAAAAAATAAGTAATATGTGAGCAAGTTGGCAGTGAAGCATTTTTTCACTATTAGGATGAGGCATTTATGAAACTAAAGAAATAAGAAATTTGAAAATATACAAATACGTTTGGTTCTCTTCTCTATGTACAAAATCAGGTATTTCTTATGTCTTTGTTTATAAACTGATCGATGATATAAATTTTAACTTTCATATTGTATAAAAATATGTGATATAAAGTAGATAGCTTTCGCTTCACACATCATTTATAATGGCTCGTCAACTCAATAAAACTGGATGTTTTGAATAGTCACAGATTTTGAATGGTCAACTGGAGTTATTATTATTATTTTTTTGTGGGGTTCTAGGGCTCGTCAACAACTGGAGATATTGAGTAGCAGAGAGTTTTGTCACTGTCACATATATTCGGAGTTACGCTACTGATCACAGCCCTTCATTCCATGTCTTTCTTTTTTTCCACTTGCCTCGCGGATGTCCGCTCTAGACAGCATGAGGGCAGCGATTTTTCCGTAAATTACTGTGTAGAATTAAAGAATCCAAGATATGCATGTCTGCGTTTTCCACGAATCAACATTGGTAGAACTGAATCTTTATAAAGAGACCACTAAAATGATATCAAATACAACAAAATTCAAAAAGATCGTTATAAGCGAAACTTTGATCTATCGAGATAACAAGAGTGTGTGTACGAAATGCGAACACATCGTACGTCTTGAGAGTGACATCGATGACAGAGCGTAGGGGCGCGTTGCTTGCGGAGAGGTAATCACAGAGCTAAAGCGGCACGGAGATAGGGAAGAGGTAGGGCGGGACAACGATGCGCCCACACTGGCGTCTGCGCTCCCATACACCGCCACGCCCACACTCTACTCGCACTGGCGCCGCGCCGGAACAATCGACGGTCACCGATACAAAGCAGACAGCTGACGACGCTCACGCGCACATTCGCTCAAGGCATGGCGTCAGAGGGCATTCCATTCTTCGGAAACAAATGACGAGTAACGCACATCCCGATATGACGCAAGTAAGAGATCACGAAAAGACACCCTTCATAAACATTTCTTTTTTCATGTCTTAATTTTGGGCGTGATCAGGTTCAGTCCTTGAGGCCTGTTCTTCCACCTATGAATATACTAAAGGGTTAAAAAACGTTGTTACCCAACGGTCTGGAGGTAGTGGAATGTTTTTGTCTGCAGCTAGCGAGAGAAAAACTCAGTTGAAAACCTCACTAATTTCGGCCGACCGGTAACTAATACCTGAACCCTCCCGCTTTGCAGCTCGTCAGAGCAATGCGTCTCTGACATCCCAACGGGTTCACTAAATCTAGGTTCGCTGGCAAAAAAAAAATCTTTTCGGTATCGTATCATAGTAGGGTAGCGTTAGCTGCGAATATGATATACGGGGCTCAGATGAAAATGTAATGATATTCATACATTTAAATGATACTCATACAATGAAATCTTACGTACTCCTTATTGTTTCTACTACCATAGATATCTAATAACCCTAGCCTAAATAAATATTAATATTCTGTAATAGTAGAAAATAATTGTATTTTATGTTAATTTATACTTAGCCTAAGTTAAATGAATATGGTTAAATGTATCAAAATTAATATAATGTTGTAATTCTTATATGTAAATATTATTGTTTTGTTGTTAGTTCTATGACTCGCCATACATCTTTGTTATGATCTACGTGGTTCAATAAAATATTATTATTATTATTATTCACTGTACAATAACTTTAAAAAATATGGCAGTAACTTTTATTTTGGAGACAAACTCTCTACCATTTATATAAATCTGAAAAGTCGAGTTTTGTAATTTTGATGTCAATCCACGCTGGAATGGATCTTCATACATTCCAAATTTAAATTAGATTTTGAAGTGTATTATTACAGACACATCAAACATCTCACTGCTGACTGACTGCGTTTTTAATAATCTGTACCTCCGTGTTCACCGCTTTACTTCGAATATAATTTAGTTACATTCCAATCAAATTTTATGAAACTGATCTATTCATCACCAAGCTTCAGGAGAAGAACATAAATACAGCTTCGAAAATATATTATTTTTGTAAAATATACCACAAACATTTTGCCAAAATGGAGTGTTGTAAATAAGAATAGGGTAATACAAATCAACCAAAATCCATGATAGACAAAAGATACTTATCTGTTTTTTATTTCATTTCTGTGAGATTAATTTCGATGGAAACCAAAATTCTGGTTCGTGAAAGAGAATTATATATTATTTGGGGATTTAAGACTAGCGAACTGTTTAACTAATTTTTATTGGCTACGAAAAGCTTATCGGATGTAAATATTGACTTTCCATACATAGGACTCTGTTCGATACAATAATGCGGACAACATTCTGCAACTCTATGTAGAACCATTGCCTGGGCTATAACCCTGTATTGATCTAAAGCGTTTTCTGAACAGAAAAGTATATCAAAGAAGACAAGGGAGATTTCAATAAAAGAGAATAACCTGAATTAATTCCCGAGTTTTGATAGGAAGAAACTTCTCCATACGCTCATCAAACAAAGCGTCGCGTCGTAAAACGTTTATTTTTTTGGTATCGAACAAGGAAAATATGTTGTACTTAACTCGAAACTTCTTTACGTCGATTCCAATTATTGATACTATAATGTAATCGCATTATATTATTTACATTGTATGTTTCCTTCTGCGGTAAGCCATCTAAATCACGTTTGTTTCTATACATACGGATACACGGATATAAGTATTACTAAGATACAAGTCCCCTTCAACACATCTTACTGTCCTTCCTCTTGAGTATTCATAAGTAGACGGTGTTGAATTTGATTTGAATAACAAAGCAGACCCGCCGGTAGGGAAGTTTGATTGTTACACAAATTATCTCAGTACAAGATTATACCGGTTTCCTCTTGTATCAATCAATGTACGTACTATATTGGAAACGTTAACATCTTCAAAACATTGTGGTGTTACTTCTCTTGAATCAACTAGTACTTGAATGGAAAGTTCTTTGTTGCGATGAAAAAATCTCAACTTTTTCCTTCGAAGACCGAAGCCTCTAAATTTTAATGAAACTACTGACATATTCGAGATCAAGGCAATATATTAATAACTAATATATCACAATCTAGTTGTTGTGATATATAACAAAATTTATTAAAAAACGATAGATTGTATTCCCACTGGTGAAAAGGGAAAAGCATTCCTGACAAAAATTCCTAACAAATTAATGCGGTTAAGTAACTTCATCATTACTTATTTAATTTTATTGAGTAAATAAAGTGAAATCCATTCAGTAAATTAATTTTTTTAAATCTCTATCCGTGTTTTCTTACAATACATTCACAATTCACATGTACAGTACATTGACACGGTTCTAACTGACCCATGAAATTTTTAATTTTTTTTTACGAGTACATTGATGATGTTGAAACGTTGTACAAATGATAAGTGTTTAAATTGTAAAAAATAATATCTGTTCTTTAAGTGGGTCGGGTTATTTATCAAGCAAAATTTATTATTTTGAAAACACTTATTCAGAAAGTTAACATCTTAGGAATCTTCTTCGACGGCATTACTTCGTCGTATTGTGCTCTTTTCATGTGAATCTAACACTCAAAAATATTAATTATCTTGACTAACATGATTTCCTTATAAAATATATCTTCCCCTGTCAACATATCTTATGTCTATTGCATCCTTCTTGACATTCGTAAAGTGGAATTTCATTTCTCAGTCCCATCTCCTTTAAAGTGGACGAAATAACGATTTTGTGCTCTTCGCAGGATTATCATCTCAAAAAAACATCATGCAGTGAAGTATTTAAATACGACGCATTTAAGCGTTCTTCCGACATTTGAGTCACATTCTTTGAGAAAAAACGTCTGTAGCAAGAAAGTGTCTTGTCATCCATTACATTTTATATGAAGGAAAATCCTTCTGTCCGCGGGGATTCCCTCATCTTGGCTTTATGCAAAACGGGAGGAGAGAGCTCTTTTATTTCGCTTCTTACAAGACAAAAATATTTCATCGCTTACATTTATAAAATAAACTCCGTCTGACAAGCACAATGCAAGTGTACTGCTGAAGATATAACTAAATAGGTAAATAGGAAACTAATTTTTTTAAATAATTATGACCATCTATAATCTCTTATGATTTCCTGTCTCGGAGAAAAAAACAAAAGGGGTCGTAAAAAAACAGAAGTTGAGTCGGACGGAAAAAATATTAAATAATTTAAAATGAATGTACAGATTTCATCATTACAGTTAGTGATCTAAAAAGACTACATGAAACGATGGGATGGACTACATGGGAAAAATTCCGACCGCTTCACCGAACTTCACGTGTTGTGATAAATATATGACTTCACATAAACTACCTATTCACCTAACTTTGATGACACCCACTCTCAATGAACTTTTATAATCCCCATCACGAAAAACGCGTGAAATTCCATTCTCGGATGACAAGTAAAATTTTAGGGTATCGTACGATTTTTTTTGTATCATCCAGACCATTTGAAATCATTTCAACGCGTTAAATGAATAAATATCTTAAAAACCGGACAAATTAAACATGAAACAATAAAACATTAGAACATACAATAGAAGATGCATGAATTACGTGAATAGAATATTCATAAGATACATGATATGGAGTTAATAATAATAAATTTATTGTTAAAGAAGCAGTTACAAACTGCGTATGACCACGTGGAGGACAATAGACTAATATACTTTCCGGAAGCAAGAAAGGGACCATCCCATCAATTCCGATCAAGAGCCTTAAGTTGGAGAAGAACTTTCTTTCGTTCGAATCTGTGCTTCTTTAATTATTTACAATTAATATCCCCGTACAATGTTGAGTGTTTGTTTTGTCCCGTAGTATTATTTTTTATCTCCGGTCTATAATAGCATTATGTAAAATAAGGAACTGCAGATGGTAAGACATTGTCTCTTAAATTGCTCCAGAGTTGCATTGAATAAATCATCGTGCGCAACTTAGACACGCGACCCACGTTCAAAACAGAGTCGTCCTCTCCATTACCATCTCTGGGCACCAACCCTCCACCCCAACCTTTCCCCTCTCCACCCAAAGAGCAGAGGACGGGGCGGGGAGTCCTTAAGGGCTCAAAAGAGCTCGCACGCCTCACGACTCGCAAAGCCCTCAGAAGTTGTCTTCTTGGGAGAAGCTCGCTCGCCCGGTTGGAGAGGACTACCAGGTCCCGAGCGACGAGCGCCTTCAACCTTCACGGACCCCAGGGCAATTCTAGGTCTCCAGCGCAACCGCATCATTTCCGCGCCCTTCAGCATCCAATGGCGACCGGGTGGTCTACCATTGGATACATACAGTACGGCAAAGCTCCACGAAGTTTGCTTCAAACTCTTAATATCTAATCCCTTCATATCAAGTGTCTCAAACACCTCACGTCCCTATTTGGAGGGGATAGAAAGGATTGCGAGAATTTGAGTTAGTTCGCAAGAAATAAACAACAGAACGATGATTTGTCGTAGTGTGGTTTATTATCTTCACCTAGTAGAACAGGTTACCTACGAAATACACGCAACGAATATACAGAAAAGTTCTGACATTTTACATTACTACAAATATTTTAAAATTGTTACTTGCATTAAAATTATTAACAAATACAGTGAAAGTTTTGAGACCTCTATTGAATCATAAAAATTTTAACCCTTAAAACGATCTCAGCTACTGATTTTGTTGGTTCTTTATTGACTTTTAATTTTATTCTTTCTCAATTACAGAATATCACAAATTAATTTCTTAGAAAGATCCAAACCGATTCTACACTATACGCCTAAATAATATTTTAGAATATTCTTATTATTCTGAAAGCATACGGTACGATATGCAAATGAACTACACCCATAAACCGTCAAGAAAGAAATTCTCTTTAAATGTCATACAGAAAATGATTACCGTAATCAATAACATGAAAAAGAAGATGAAATTCTTCTCCCTCCTACGGGGCATTATCGTTAATTTTTCTTAAATTTCTAAACGGTAAAGCAAAATAACCCTGTTTGTTATTACCACTGATTATTTTTTCTTCCTGAGTTCATCTCCACCAAAGATGTATTTATTTTCGACTTCGATCTGCAATATGTTTCCCTTAGGAAATTTCTCGGCCATCAAAATTACATGAGATGCAAACTCCCGAACTTGCAGACCAATGCCTGAAGGAGGAATAATAACACGGGTTGATCTCGAGTTCTCGAAAAGGATTTAGAGCAAATATCCTTGGAGTAGAATCAAAATGTACAGTATACGCCCTATATAATTCAACTACCTGAATCGGGTGAAATACGAGTTGAATATTGCCCAGCGGGGCAAATTTAATGGCTTTTTCTATTAACCGCACTATTGTCCGAATGAAATAGAAATATGATTCAGCATAGTGGTCGTGGTGCGGGGTCAGGTGGGCTCGTCACTGATACGCGCGCCGTCGTAACAAACAAAGAGCTGTCAATTTTAAAGGGGGAGTGATTGGTCTCGAGACTGCGAGGGAACACGGAAGGACTAGACACACGAGGCGAATTATGATTCCACTAACATGACAAAAAAAAATTACTCCACTGACATGAAAATAGCTATCATTGGGCCCAATGTATGGAGAAAGCAGTAAATAGTTTGTTGAACTGTTGTCCGGTAAAAATAGCATAATAAATGTACATATCGAAGTTTACTGAACCGACAACGACAAGGTTCTTCATGAACTGACAACTATTTATACTGTAACATTTCAATTCTTATTTTCAAACAAATTGTAAATAGTATTCAGTTAACAGGAAAGATAACAATTCCATCCTCGTCCAAAAAATATATTTGCAATGATACCTAATTGGTGGCAAGAGGTTAAAAATGATGACGGATAAAAGAATACTTCCAAATTGTAACCTTTTAGCAATAAGGAGTAAAGACTTCGGACGTACATACCATGAACGTGCGTAACAAGTGATTTAGCATTAATCTAGTGTATTTCGAACACGATAGTGTATTTCACAAGACCCAATATTGGGTCACGACCCATCGTCCAAGAAATGTACCATGATTACGTCAATATATTTTTTTCCCTTCAGATTTTCACATAATTTTCCTTATAGTTGAAGACACGAATATTTCAACCAAATTTAAAACCAAAATTTCCTTTCGCGAAACTTACAAAAATGCATGAAGAAATTTAAAACTGTCATTTAATAAATTAGAGTTGGAGATTCGAATGAAGCACACACAAGACTCTTCACTCCCAGTAATGAAGGAGAGATTAAACACTAAGTTTTGAAACAAATTACTTTCCCCGACGCTATTCCATTTCAGTTTCAACCGTTTCTATAATTAGGTCTGAAACTAAGAACAATGCGGAGAAGGGATTTAACCACTTATTAAGAAATTTTTAAATCACATTAAGAAATTTAATTTAGAATGAAGGACAGCGCGCTTCCGTCTGCTTGAAACTGGTTCGTTCACTAGGAGAATATTAGTATTGTGTCTTGGAAGACTTTTGATTCGAGACAGCTGAGTGTCCGTAAATCCTTTCTAATGTCAATGGCCATTTCTACAGTTCCCAAAGGCAGTTGGCCTCTTATTAATGACCAACGACCATTGTAGCGAGGGTGGCCACGGATCAGAGGCTTAAACTGTCGAGGAGATGAGAGAAATCGATTTGAAAGGTCAGAAAGCACGAAAGGGCACAAAAGGAAAATTGAAGGAGGCTCAGTCTGAATTGGTATTGAATTGAACTCAACAAAGAAACTTCTCATTTAATTATATCACAAGTAATAAAAGTTCATGTTCCTAACTTTGTGGAATATATTCGCGTCTTGGGAAGATTGGAACTAACAAAAGCATGAAGAGATCGCATTCGGAGAGTTTTAACCACTTTTTATGTTGAAAGCAAGGATAA
Source organism: Laupala kohalensis (assembly GCA_002313205.1). Lineage (NCBI taxonomy): Eukaryota > Metazoa > Arthropoda > Insecta > Orthoptera > Trigonidiidae > Laupala > Laupala kohalensis. Next base: position 292,176 of record NNCF01129234.1, on the reverse strand, counting down.
TATTTTGCACCAAATTTTCGAAGGAAATATAAAAATTTCCCCCTCAGTGAATTTTATTCCCAATCTGGCAGAAAATTGTTTAAAAATATGCGAATATTTTGCGAACACATTTCTCCGCGTCGGTGAACAAACCATACTTCTGGTCTTTGAAGCACTTGAGTACAAATCAATACTAATAAATATTAATGATTGCTCTGAACATTCATAAAAAAATACGATTTTGAGCTTAAAGAGATATTTCACGATAAGTGATTTTTTTCTAACTTTAAACTCTTCCTATTTAATATTGGGCTTTTGCAGATATTATCCAAAAATGTACTGCAACATAGGACCAATATAATAACTAGATTTCAAATACTAAGTTTTTCCCGTGCTAATGAGAAATGGATAAGTCGTTAATTCATAAAAATATAAATGAATCTCTGAAAAATAAGGCAATTGGGGGAATGCAACAACAGTAACCTAACTTCAGCGCGCCATTCCCTAAAATTCTTTGAATTGCATATAAAGAAAGAAAAATGTCTAAAAATGTTTCATATTACATTACCATTTTCCTTTAATTATGATCACATTTAACAACATTAGTCATTAGCGGGGATTCAAATTTACGTTTCTCCCGGTTCATAGAATTGTATCCAGCAACAAATTTTATAAAGATAAATAAATAAATACATTTTTTTGTCAAAAAAGCAGTACAAACTGCGTATGACCACGTGGAGGACAATAAACTAATTTACACTCCGAAAGTAAGAAAGGGACCATCCCATCAATTCCGATCAAGGGCTCTAAGGCAGAGGCGGATTCAAAAATTTACGTAAAAATTCCTAGAAAGATAAAAAGTTAGCTGCGAGTTATAATACTAATAGAATGTCAATATGTTCGTAATTTATATCACAAAAACTTATTTTACATGTACAAATTATTATCGAACTATAGATTATTCTGAGTACAGTGTTTTAAATAACACTAAATTCACGATTTATTGTTACAATAAACACGCCCCTAGGCAAAACCTAGAGAACCTGTATAAGAAATCCGCCTCTACCCGAAGGAAAACCGGAGAAAAACACAGGACAGGATGGGGCTACAGAATTAATGTACACAACCGTGCCAAAGTTGGGGACACACAAAACTAAATTAGTATGAGCAAGAAGACAACACAATCATGCAAGAAAATTTTTAATAAAAATTGTTATAAGTTATTTAAAAAGTACTACAGCAATGGCGTGNCAAGACGAATTTAACTTTTGTTAAAATCAATAAATTCTTTTACAGTGTAGAAGCACTGGTGCAGGAGGTAGTTTTTAACCACGGGTTTGAAGAGATTCAATCTAACAATATCTTCTATATTTTTGGACAGGGAATTATATAGAACGATTCCCAAATGATATGTCCTTTTTGGCAAAGAGTGGTTGACACTAGGGCGACGAATATTATTAATATTGCGAGTATTGTGTTCGTGAACGAGACTGTTTCGTATGAAGCAAGGGTGGAGCTTCAGTAATTCGGTCTTAATAAACACGACCGTTTCATAAATATAAATGCAGGGAAGTGTTAAGATATTTCATTCCTTGAATAAGGGTTTACAAGAGTTTCGGGGGTGAGATTTACAAATTATCCGAACTATCCTCTTCTGAATTCTGAAAGTTTGAATACTCTGACCGGAATTACCCCAGAAGGTAATGCCGTAACGTAAATGGGAGTAAACGTTTGCAAAATATACGCAACGGGAAATACGTGGACTAACTGCGTTAACTAAGATTCGGAATGCGTAACACAATTTGCTTAATTGGGAATTAAGATTGTCAACGTGACCATAGAATTGGGTACGTGGGTGGATATAATTGGAGGACATTGATTTAGTTATATTGAGTTCGTTATTTTGCCTACTTCTGAGAAGTAAGAATTAAACAAATTTGCGATATCCTGAGGATTTGATACGATTTTGCCATCGTTTAGTACAGAAATATTTTCTTCGCGATTTTCAGAAGTTGACGTGAAATTTTTAACAATATTCCACACGGCTTTCGTCCGGTTGTTAGATTTTAGTACCTGCTTTTTGTTTTCCTGCATAGCTGCATAGACTACTTTTCGAAGAATAGTCTTATATTTACGAAAATAATCATGGAAGTCGGGTGGTTGGTAATAGCGTTTGGAAAGATAATATAAACGGCGTTTGTTTTTTGAAGAAATTCATATCCCTTGGGTGCATTGTATTCCTTTGTGTTAANAGAGTTGTAATGTTTTAGGAATATTGAGATAAATACATTGAATTTGTCGTCGGTGTTTTGGCATTTGTGAACATCTTTCCATGTTTCTTCATGCAAATAATTTATAAATATGGATTGATTTGTGTCATTTAACACTCTTGAAAACTTGTAAAGGACTTTAAGTGGTTTTAGTTTTTCATTAATAGTCAATACTTGAGCAAGGTGATCGCTGTATCCGGCGATAAACACTTCAGAGAGATCTGAGATTTCATTGTTGACGATAATTTGATCTAGTTAGTTTGAGATGAACCGGAGAGGTCGAGTGGGGTCGTTTATCGTAGTAATAAGGTTGAAGGAGTCGATAAGATTCTTGAATCGATTAACTGGTGAATGTGCAGAGTCGGATGTACTCAAGAAATCGATATTGAAATCACCACATATAACGATAGATTTAGTAGATTTATGTGTGATATGTTTTAAAACAATTTCGAAGGTCCGAAAAAATATGTCAAGATCTGATTGAGGAGGTCTATAAATACACAAAAACAATAATACCGGTGTCGGTCAGATTAACTGCAGATAATTCGAACACACTATCTACGCAGAAGTTCTCGTAGCCTGGCAATGGACAAGATAAAATATCATGTGAACGTAGATACACGTACCTCCGTGGGAATTTTTCCTTTAAAATTTTGCCGACAGTAAGAACTTGCTAAATAATAATTAGAAATAGCAATATCGTTTATGTTCTTAGTTGAAAGCCAATGTTCTGTGAGGCACAGCNCTGTGAGGCATAGCAAATCGAATCGACTTTCGTGTACCAGAATTTCAATGTCTGTCAATTTGTTTGAAAGGGATTGGACATTATGATGAAATATAATTATTTTATTTTCGCAAAAAGTTTGTGACTCACGAGAAATGGAATCGACGTTAGATTGTGGAGAGGAATTTGAAATTGGTACAGCTTCTAGTTCCGGATCAAGCTCGCACACTGCACCGGAATGCGATTGTCACCTTCGAGTACCACATCGTACTCCTGAGCGCAAGTTGTAACTGTGTATGGGGGCGGCAGGAGATGTGGATGGAGGAATAGATGAGGACATGGGAGATGCGGAAACAGTAGGTGAAAGAACGGGGACAGGAGAAGAAATGGGTGTGGAGATAGGAGGAGGAAGTGGTGATGATGAGGTAGGAGCAGTGGGAGGTGGAGGAGGAGGAGGTGGTGTTGAGGTAGGAGCAGGAGGAGGTGTAGGAGTGGGTAAAGGGGCAAGTGGATGATGTGACGTCAGATGTGAAGCTAGGAGAGAACCGAAGTGATGTTTCCCAGACGGTCTCAGATGTAAACCGTGCTGGGTAACATCCTTGTCAGTCACGTGTGGTTGCAAATAAAAAATGTGATTTTTGTGTGATAAAAATGAACTTTTGTTCGCTACCATTTTTCAGATTCAGATTTCAAATTCGTGTACGCTGATAACTAATATACGTTGAGCAATGGGTTTATTTTTTATGTGATACTTTACTGATCTATCACCACTATTCATAGAGATATTTTCCCATGAATTTGTTAACTACATTAAAGTTCGTATTTAAAGAATTAAAAACAAGTACTATCAATTAAAATTACAATAAACTTCACAGCCAGTTAATGTAAGATTTACACATTTTTTATCACCGCGCACGTAGTAAGAACCGAGGAGTAAGTACAATTCATGTAGTTCGAAGCGCCTACTGCACCATATGAATGGCATACGCCAATTCCACCTCTAAACATCCTCGCCCACTGCAATGATCTGCCTTGATTGACTCTCAGCAGCGGAAGTCCTTCTAGAGGCTGATTTGCTATCATCCTTTCCCTCAGCCCTCAGTCCTTAGCGCTTAGCCCTCCATCCCTACCTCCGCACGAGTCAATTTATCGTTTCAATTCGATTAAACGCGCGGAGAATAGCCACCAGCTATAAGAGCTGCTCTCGTCTCTACAATGACGCTAATTTGAAGCGAAATCGAGAATCGGATTCCGTCGACTGTGTTTGACCTGCGCTATTTAAAACACTATTCCCCTCACCCTTGGTTCAATAAGGTCACGCGTCAATAGAGGAGACGTGGGCCGGGGGGTGATCGATAGGAACACAATGCCCTCTCGATAAACGGATCGATTTGGTTTGGACAGAGGGTTTAGAACTCCGTGCCTAACAGTGTGTTGATAGGATGACATGTCCCACATGTGATCAGTTTCTCCTAAGGTCTTCGGAAATGAGAAAATTCAATCAAATTTGTTTTTTCTGATACTGTTGATCGTTCAAACATGACTTGTCGCTTCAGGATATTGGTGATTCGAGCGACAAATACCGACCGTCAAATTCAACGAAGGCTTCTGTCTACTCCATTACTCACGAGTTCAATTTCACTTTGAGACTTCAATTTCAAATTAAAAGGTCAAATCAATAATTGCTGTATAACCCCAGATGGAAAAATATTATATTTCACAAAATCTTATGTATTTGTGAAACATATTTTAGATCTAGTGAAAATTAGAATATTCAGCAAAATCTTGCATTATTATACCCAAAAATCATAATAATTTTTTAGCCTATTATTATTTATTAGACCAGAAGCTTTACAACTTATTCCTCTCGTAAATGCTATTAATATTTAAGTATATTATAAATCGTTAATAAAGACATTTTTAATAGTCATTAATGTTCTGTTTTTCTCGTGACAATATAGCTAAAACGCTGCATATGAAAAATCATTCGTCGAGTTATATTTTTAGTATTCATGATGTTTTATCTTCTCCAAATATTTGCAATAATAGAGTTTGTATTTTTTGTCATTTAAAAAAAACCTTGTAACCTTGTAATTATGTTGTATCAGGGATACAACAAAATAAGTGGTTCTTACAATATATTCTGTATTAATGCAATTAAATCAAAAAATATTTCACAAACACTATCTTGCGCACATCACGTAGTTATATCTTAAGGATTGTTTATATTTTTATCCAAATAATTTGACTAAATTTTCATGAAATATTCTGTCGGACGTTGTGCTGTCGGAACCGCTACAACGAGGAGGAAGCACGAACTGCAGCAAACTGCTTGACGAGAACTTGACAAAATGGGAGAGATTCCAGATCGTGGAAAATGGATCACTTTCACGGACAACAGCTTAAGCAACAGGTGATACGTCTCACAAGCACTTTGTGAGCCTTCGACTTAAGAGACGTAAAAGCATTTCCTTAATGAGATTCTCCCATTTGTCTTAATTCCTTGTACGAACAAGAATACAAGATATTCTCAGACTATGAAACACCCCCGAATATAAAAATTAAAGGAATTTATAATTGAAGACCTCAATTTAAGACGTACTCGTATTCCAATCCCTACTTGAAATACTCAAAACTTGAATTCTTCGATTAAATATTTATGATTACAATACATCATTATATATATANTATATATATATATATATAAAATCTACTATCGAGAAAGAATATCATAAACTATGTACATTTATGGTATACTTGACATCAGGTACATGCTGCCAATAGAACGTATATGGAATACATTTTAGATATATTTTTGTTGATGTCTAAGATGGTACGGACAATAGTAAAATATGTGCCAATAATCTACCATCACCAAATATATCATGCATGAAAATCAACATGATAAATATCAACATTAGTTAAATTCTACATGTCTGAAATATAACTTTTACTGAACGAGAGTGTAGTAAAAGCAACAATATTTGGAAAATAAATTGGTCATTCCTGCAAACACGAATCCGACATACGAACTTCCCCGTTCATTGCATACTTACTGAAGCATAAATAAGCAAACAAGAAAGTTATCTTTCGGAGAAAAAATTCTCTCGTTGCAATCAAAAAACACATCGTCTTCCGTCGTTTTCGTGACGGTCCACTTCTCACGGTCCGACACCGAACGTGCACGAACTCGTTCGTCTCTTTTTTTCAGATCCTGTCTTTTGTTTCTTATCTTGACCTACTGTCATTTTCTTGACAGTTCCATTTCCCTCCTCCAAAACATATTCGTTCATTTATCAATTTATACTTGGAGCAAATCAAGCGCGTATAAATTTAAATCTAATTACTCAATTTTTTTCGAGCTACAAGGAAGTCGAGTTCGTTAGGACTCAATGTAATCTTTCGGGTCACTGGAGATATGAGGGAGAAAATACAGAACTTCATAATACAATAGAAAATCAGTGTTTCGTGAAAGAATTGTCGATTCGAAGAAAAAATATTTTACTGGCCTTTTTTGGGTGAATGATATTAGAAACTGTCATGATTTAATAAGGTAGTGTCTTGCTTTAGAATTAAGTGGATGGATTCCTTTTATATATGATACCGATAGTATGAAGAATTACAATCAAACTTTTGGGACTAGTACATTCTGAGCACGAACTTAATGAAATTGTCAACAAGTGTAAAAGAATATGATTCTAAATCTTAATTTATTTTCTTAATTTCACTTTCTGTGTTCAACTGTCCAACGTGTAAGTCCGGTTCTTAAAAAATGTAGGTATTAGAACAACACTGACATAACAACTGAATTGCATCAACGCTTATAAAATACTCACCACCTCTCAAGAGAAATCAAAAATCACTTGAAAAGTATTTTAAGTCTACTTAGCTAACCTCCTCCAAAATGTAAACGACTGAATTTCTAAATTGGAGATGGCTTATATCTAAATAGCAGTTGAAGGACTTATTTTATAAAAGATTCGAACAGGAAGCTGGAAAACAAACAAAATATATAACACCATGCCAGAAATGACCCTTTCACTATAGAATTTGATCTCACTCGGATCCACCTCTCACTCTATGCAGCAGACGGAGAAACGTATATGAAAAATTATGTGCAATGGTTTTGCACCACTAGTTTATAATTAAAAGCTACTCAGATAAATTTGCATAGTAAAAAAATAGAATAATGTGTTTACGTTATCTTTGATAGACCACAGAAATCCAATTCAACTGAAAACTTAGAATGAATAATTATTTTAGAACAAATGAATCCACTTTGTACGGAGCGCTAGTGTTGGAAAGTAGACCGACAAAGAATGGTTGCGAACTTTTTAATGAAAAAATAATAAAACTTTAATTATTATTTAAAATTTGGAACGATTTTCTCAAAAGAGTGTTTTGACCGAAAAGTCTTATAAATTTTGTCGCGAAATTAATTTGGAAGTTGTTTATGTTTGTATGAAAAGTATGAGGAAAAAAACTTTTTCTTCATTTTAATGTTAATAATACTATGATTTCTTTTTACACACAATCATGACAAAAAGCAGTGCAAACTGCGTATTTAATAGTTATATTCAAGACTCAGTACTATAAACGGTGTTATCAGATATGAATACAAAAATTTTAAAACTTTTCTTTATACTCGTTAATATCCATAATTAATATTCTATTCCAATACCATTATTATCTTCTTAGACATAAGGCACAATTATTTGGAATTGGTGCCTTTTGGATTAATGAAGATTCAGAGATTTTTCATTTTCTGAAATATATTATAAAATTTTAAGAACAGCTTAAAGTGAAATTGGCTTAATAATTTTTCCCGAGTGTACTCACTCAGCACCTGATACAAACATATGTGATAAATTCAGAGGCCATTGCACTCTCACTAGACTGTGATTTCATTTCTTTTCCACGGAAACCTAAGACAATGAGTCGAAATTAAAAGGTTTAAATTGTATGTTAAAATATGAACAGTCCAAGTAATAATAAATTTATTGTCAAAAAATCAGTTAAAAACTGTGTATGACCGCGTAGGGGAAAGAAACTAATTTATTCTTCGGAAGCAAACTAGGGACCATCCCATCAATTATGATTAAGGATTCTAAGGCAGAGGCGGAATGTAAAATTTCAACGAACTCCTAGATAATGTAAAAAGTTAGCTACGTGTAATAATACTAATAAGATATCAACAAATTTGTAATATAACACAAAACATTTATTTCACATTTCTTACAATTTCATTTATATAATAACACTCATTACAAAATCAATTTTATACTTGAAATTGATCCGAAAACTATCCCTAATGATAAATCCGCCACTGCCTTTCGACCCTTGATCGGATTTGACGGTCCCCAACCCATCAATGGTCACTTGTTTGCTTCCGGAGAGTAAACGAGTCAATTATCCTCCACGTGATCAAACGTAATTGTAACTGTTTTGTGACTACCCATTTATTTATTTATCACTGAAGTTGGCCAAAAATGTGGGTTGAGACGAGAAACATACAAACTGGCTCCCACTCGAAAACATGTCAACCACGAAGAAAACTCAAACAATGAGATATTTCTGTAAATATAGAGAGATGAACAACTAATTTGCATTTTGATGATTTTGTGTCATTGGAATGAGAAATTTTCCGATCATTTAGAGCATTTCCTCGTCCTATCCTTTCTGTGTTCTCTTTCCCATGGACAAGTAGTTCCTCGATTGCAAGGTAACTCGTTTCTATTTGACGGTGATAGACGCAGGTCCTTTCCTATCATACAGGAATAGGAACTTTCCTATCATGATACATTGAAGAAATTATTATCTTGGCATCATGTGTAAGTATTTTGTTTATTCGTTATTGATAACTATAAATGACCCAAATACAGATCAAAACGTTGTGTACGTTATCCTATACTATTAAGCGAGCAATAATTGTATATATCCTATACTATTAAGCGAGCAATAATTGAATCTATGTACCTATGTATTTGTCAAACAATTTCTCGAGAACTGCTCAAACGATTTTAATGAAATTCACAGATTAGATGCATTTTCGGATGAAAATGTGATATAACATGGTCTTTTTTCTTTGTAGAACAATTTTAACACGTGTAATACATTTATCCTCATTTTAACATTTTTGTTATTAAAAAAAGCTGCTGAATAACTAAAATGCGAATAAAACTGCTTAAGTTTACTGCTTAACTGCAAGAATTTTTCTTTCAGTTCATACGAATTTCCATCTCAAATATTCTTTCATTCATTAAGATTTTTTTAAAATTTGTAATAATCAAACAAATAAGTTATATAATAGTTAAGAATTCGGAAACTCAGATTCACCACCAACAGCACACCAAGATGATTAACCGGCGTTTTTCGACACAGCTAACTTAAAATTTGTTCTTCAATTGAAAGAATGGTTCTTTAATAGTTACAACAAAAATATTAAACATACGAGGAAAGTATATTGAGGCAGATTATGTTAACAAAAATAAATGAAAATATAACTTTCTCGATAAGTAAACCATGGTTTGAATCCCTTTGCGAAAAATATTTTGTCATATGACCATTTTGTGAGCTATTCGAGCGAAGATCGGTCACCCAGATATTTCTAATGGAATAAAGAGGCCTACTTTAAATGTTTTTATATTAATTAATTATCTGCTACATAATGGTAGACGAAAACAATATAATAAACGTCTCAACACCTCCATATGTCGTGATGTGTGATACTTATTGAATCGTGAAATGATGGGAAATAATAATGCGTAATACATAAAGCAAAACAAAAAATTATGTTTCTACTTGTTAACAGTGGCGGTAATAATATATTTATCAAGCAACATTTACTGCAAAATGAATGTTTCAGACGATTCAAAATTTCGAATTATAATCTTAATTTATTTAGAATTTAAACTTCAACGCACTTGGCCAGAGGTTACTGTGAGCATCGAAATAATTATGAGACAAAACGACTTGCGAATATGATTATACACAGTAATTCTTGGTCTTTTCATTTGCAATAATAACTGCCATGCATTTGGGATTGTTTTGTTTTCACCGATAAAAGTGCTTTTCATGAAAAATTACATTCACCCAAACGGAAAGAAAATTCTGCTGTAACAATAATGAACCAGTCTATTACCAATGCAAAACGAGGTTATGAATTGAAGTGATGGGAACCGTGAACAATAAAAGCAATTTGAAGCGAACAATTAGGAAATATGAAATCGACTGCCAATGATAGCTTCCACCGAAATCATAGTAAAGAGGGATATGAAGGAGTTGCGATGGCAATTATTTTGGCGAAATTTTGAAATAATTAATACAAATTATATTTTTTTTTACTTTACACATTCTTTATTATTAAAAAGGGATACGATATCACTCGTACAAACTACAAACGGAAAGTATTTGCTTTGTCCACAACTTAAAGCTATCACGCCTCAGATTTATGTATCTGTGATCAAACAAATTTTTTTAGCAAAAATATATGTGCCCTCTTACATCTTTATGCTCAAGCTGAGTCTGGCATTACTTCCACTTACTTGTGCCGTGCTCCTTCCTTTCTCTTTCCTGACCTTCCTTGGTCACCTCTTGTTCTTTTCGATCCCGACGCTATTAGGGCTAGGGTATCTTTCATTTTCCTCTTTCTTCTTCTTCTTTATTTAAAAAAAAATAATGTTTTAAGTCAAGACTTGAGATATGCTGGGATTTGAGTTTTGAGTTGTTATTCAGGAGGGTTTTTAGTGGGTATGGTTGAGTCATTCGGCGAGTCCCACACGCGGGGAGAGTCATGTTGGCTTTAATTGTCAAGTTTGAGGGGCTCTAATGACCTCGATGTTGACGAGCCCTAAAGCCCCACGAAAAAAAAAATGCTCAATGTTTTCAATTTGTGAACTTCACATTAAACAATAATATGGTGTCTTTAATTTCAAGAAAAGTGGAATGTATAAGCTTCTTAATAAAGCGACATATGCTCAAAACAAAAAACGGATAAAGTAAAAAGAAATAATGAAAAAAGTCCTATCCCTGAAATGACTTTGTCNAAAAAGAAATAATGAAAAAAGGCCTAACCCTGAAATGACTTTGTTTGGGTGCAGGAGGTGAACAATGAATAAGATAAATAAATGAATAAATAATCATCTCATCAATTGCGAGAATCAACATTTCGTAACGAGAAGGACGTAACCAGCAAAAGTATAGTTCCGAGCCGTGTATATTAAATTACGAAATTGTAGTTAAGGTCTGCCAAATTCAAAAGTAAGGTAGGGTACTTTGCATGCATACAAAAATAGGTCGCGGAAGTATTACTTTCTAAGAGTAATTTAGTATGACAGACAGCGACTTACTGCATTCATAGGGGTCGTGCATAGAGAACTTCCAACGCACCCTGGTGATGGTGGTGGGGGAGGGGAGTATTTTTTTATACCAACATACTGCGTGACGGCAGGGAAAAGGGGGTTACCGTTGTTGTTAGGGAACGCTAATTTTTATTAAAAATGTTTTATATGAATTCTCACTTTAGAATTAGTTACTGTAGTTCTTGTAACCTATCGCTTAGTGAGAGTTCAAAGCAATGGCAAAAGAACAATTTAGTGTACCAAAGATTGATCCTACATTTTCGAGAAAGTAACAAAACATTTTCTTCTCATGGGGGGGGGGGCTAGTGTTACGAGAAGGTGTTACGTTAGGAATTATTGAGAAGGTAACAGGTATCGTTATGGTAAAGGAAGGGGAGGTGTACAAAAATGGTAATTTTTTCGTTAAGTAATTCATGGTCGGTTTCATACTAACTAGAACTGCTTTTTTCATGTTTATAAGCAAGAAGCGCCGTCCTATCTCCACACAGTCGTTATATACCTGTGACAGTTTGCCAACCGCTCGTTATATTCTCCCCAACCTTCAGCGAGGGGACGAGCAGAGAAAAGCCAATGACAATGCAGCTGATTACGTCGTTCGTTGCGCTTTTGTTGGTGAGTTCTCCGCAAGCCAGTCGCCGTTCCACGGGAAAGCAGAGTGACGGGCATTCGTGATCTCACTGATAATGGTGGAACAGAGTTCCACTCAAAATAGTCTTATCAAGGGTTCAGACGATCTAATTGGCTTCCCCATTTTTATGTCTGCATCCGTAATCGATTCGAGCGCCACGGAATTTGTTTAAATTCGAATTTTTCAGCAAGAGAAAGTATTATGATTCTAAGATGTTGGTCTAATTTCATATCATGTATTTTTATGAAATAAATTTTCAAAAATACATCGTCATAAAAAGAAAAAAGGAATCGAGAACAGAACTCTAACGCAATACATTTTGTTTCACTCTCAAATCTTAAAAGCAAATATTAATTTTTTAACACAACGTTTTTGTCTCTACCAAAAGTATATCCTATAATCGACAACCACATGGGTTCAATATGCCAACAGGTAACTGAAACATAATGTACCACATTTGCTTTAACGGTCATGATCTTTTTTCAATAAGTTAGTTTTTCAAAACAACGAAGATGGTGATCTTTTCTAAAGAAACGCGCTCAAAATATGTCACAAAATGTTAAAAAAGGAATTGATTCATGAAGAAAATATATTTTTCTCATACATTTTGTAAACAATAATGTACAATTGTACATTCCTTCATTCCAGAAAACTTCATTATTTGAGCGGGGTATGTATCAAAGAATGAGCATTAATCCTATACACTACGGCCGCGTTCAGAAATGTATTTCGCTAAACACCTCAGTTATCACTAAAGACTTACTTTGTCTCCAAAATAGTACCGTACTCTCTTATTCATTTAATGTATCGTGAACATTCATTTATTAGACTCTTAAGTACAGTTTGTAAACGGTACCTGATATATTAAAATGTTCGTGCAGACCAGCGAGTTTTCCTTCGTCGCAATCAATTCAAGTAAATTAACCCAGAACGTGACCGGACTATTGGACAAGGTTTAAAGTATCCTCCCGGTTTTTATCGGGCGTACTGTACTGGAACACATCTAAAAAAGAAAGTTAATGTCTCTCAGTTCTCTGGTTGTTAGGATCATGTGGGCACGTTTGCATCGCATTTGCTTAAGCACATGTGATATTGAGATTCGAGCAATTAAGAATGACTCGATCCTGGAGCCCACGTAATTTCAAGACAAATTATGCCCTAATGTTTTCAGTAAAAGAAAGTTACATACACGTGAAATAATAGGAATTAAATTCATCTTTGCTAAGTAAAATTTTTAAAAATTGAAGCATAAATGAATTATATCGGGCACATTTTCCAAATGGACCAAAAGGAACAGGTCCCTGAGTAGAAAATCCCGAACTCGGAAAACACATTTTCACTAAAGAAAAATATAGAAACTAATCAAAATTATCCCTAAAAGGTTATTCTATTATTTTACCAAATACACAACAGATGGAGCACATGGTTAAAGTAGACTATGACGAAGTTTAACTCTTTGACTTCGTCTACTCTTTGAAAATTATTCTAATAGTTCGTCTAGAACTAAAAAATAGTAAGTCTTAAAACTCAAAAATTAGTCTGCTACTTTTTTTAAACAGCGGGTTAAATACAATTTTATTTGAAAATTGTAGAATGGGTGAATGTAAATTTGTAAGTGGATGATTTTTGCTACGGAGACGAGGAGACTTCGGTCAAGAGAAAGGTGGAAATAGGTACCTCCTCGGTAATTTAGCAGTATATCCAGCAATTCTGTCGCAAAAAACAAAATATCTGCAAAAGAGAATGAACAAAATTTTGTCTAAGAAATAGTACATTCGTATTTATTTCCGATGTATTGTTATGGTGATATAAATCGGATGAATTTCGTATGAGGGTTTCTCTGATAAGAAGTGAGTAAGAAATGAGTTTTGTACCGTGGTATTACTATTCTTTTTTTTCTTTTTTTCTTTTTTTTTTCAATATATAAACCTGTATCTAACTTTGTCATACCAGGGATTAGGATCTCAGTCTTTTATTCTCTAACATTATTCTACGTTCGCACCTTAGAATAAGGGGAATAAAATATTTTATTTATTTTCATTTCTCCTCACATTTACACCCTTTTCAGATATAGACCAGCGGAACCACCGTTGTCACTACGGAATTTGGGCGTAGATCTATCAGCATTCGAAAATTGTCGAATTTACCGTATTTTGTAGGTGTAAAGTTCAAATTTCTTAAATTTTTCTTTCATACTTATTAATGTCATAAAATATCCTATTGAATATTACCTCTGGTTTGTAATGTTTAAATCACAAGGTTGTTTCTTTTCTAAATATTTTCTTCAACAGAAAGAGTAAGAAATTTCCGACCTGGCAAACGGTTTAATATTCATTGGGGGTCTAAAACCTCAGGTTATATTCAAGGTGGCATCTAAAGAGAAAAGATCAAAGAAGAAAACATCATAATGCTCCGTTTAAAATCTTGATTTACGGTCTCAAAGAGAATTGAAATGAATGATCCAAAAGGTGTCCGCTTGTAGACAGCACCTCACTTGACGAAACAAGACCGCCACACGTTCCCGAAACAAAAGCCGACTGACGACTGGCATAATGACAGGAGCATTGTAGCGATGCTGGCTCCATCTGCTGGTGAGAGATAACACGAGCGTTCGAGCCTTTGTGGCTGCATCAAGGGAAAGAGGGATGATGAAGCAAGGATTTGGATTTCCGAGAGGATCGTTGTTTAGTATTAACACACCGCATTTCGTGTTTCCAGGGGGTTTTGTCTTTCACTCGTACCTCGTTTCACATACAACACTAAACGAATCGACTACTGAACAGGAAGCTAACGTGCTAATGAGATTAGGAGGAAACATGGATTGCAGAGGCTTTGTAACCTCAAATTGGGTGCTTCTCTTGATAACCCTATAATGATCTAAATACTCTAAATAACAATTAGAAATGTAGCAAATACGGTTTACGGTCTAATCGATATTATTACAATATATATTTTTAATACGCTTCTATGAAAGCAAATGTATAGAGACGTAACGCATGACAAATTAGGAAATTTAAAAATTCGAAGAGAAATTTCTAACCTCAAAGATTTATGAAAATTAAGACTTTTGAGTGAGATGAGGAGAACGTTCCACAAAAACCAAGCCATAATCTCTCGTTAACATGCTCAATACAGTTCACTCTGGAAGGAGTGATGAAAAAATCACCTGCTCTAGAAAACAACCCCATTTACTCCACCCCCATAGAGGAGTGAGTTTTTCAAATTATGCAAAACTACTCCGAAGTTTGCGAGTTAATCTCATCTACACACGTAGTTCCCCTACTGTCAAGAGCAATCGCCCGATACCCGACCCTTCAAACAATTCAAAACGTTTCGTAAAGTAAAGATAAAAAAGAACTTTAATTGCTTAAATTGTGTCCAAAATTTTTTGTAAATAAGTAAATGCAATACATTCCATTCAAAAATCTGTGTCTACCACAAAACCACTGCTGTCGAGAGAATGTCCACTCCATCTATCCCATCCCTTTCTTGCAAGGTCATGGGGAAGAAAATGGCAAATAGTTGAGGATTACGTAGCTTGCGGGCCAAATTTTGAAGTCGATTCGTTTAAACCGTTTCTTTTTTATCCAAAACTGAAGAAAAGCTTTGATACTCACCCCTACACACAACCCTTCACAACTATTGAACGGGTTGGTATCGAATCTACAAACATGTTACAAAGAAACATCTTGGCAGGTAAACCTCTATTACCAACTGAACGAACTCTAGGGCTTGAAAAGACGGTACTTTAATAAGCACAATCAATTAACTTGGCGTGTTCGGTAAGCAATCCACAACACTCGCTCGCTGAGCAAGGGCATTTACCTTAGAATCACTAAGGAACAAAATTTGTTTTTTACCCGTACTCTACCTGCCCAGCAAGAGAAGGGTTGTGCGCTATCTGGTCCTCGGTACTACAGAGGTGATGTGGCCAAGCATCCTTTGAATTACACTCACTTTTGTGCTCATTTAGCAAGTTTGAGTCAGTCTTGAAGCACAAATAAGAATCTCATGATCTTGGCAGGATTTGGTTCCTTTTATCCAGTCCACTGATGGATTAGAATCCTGAACCACGGGTTATCGAGTCTTATTATTCAAAAACCCCGTAAGGTTGAACTAACAATTTTCTATAATAATTCGGTGAAGTTTTTTAACAAATCTCTTCATACATGTATTCTTGAAATGATTTTCCCAAGTATTGAGACGTTACTTTTAATGACCGGGTATTTTCTCTAGCAAACTATTTTGATAATGGAACTAATTATTTTTCTCCGCAAAAATCATCTCCCATTTTAATTTTCAGTTTATCAAAAAATTATCTTCTAAAGCTAAAGATGTCCTAAAGCACTCCCAATAAAACGTATTACAACGGTGTTTCGTATTCATAACAGATGTGAACGAAATTGTCGGCCTTGCACATCGAGGAGTAAGAGATGACAAGTGAGCATAGATCATGAGATTTGTAAATTCCCGACTTTTCTATTACGTTTTAACTTTTGTTTATCTACCGATACAGATGCACTTTCTGAAATACAAAGTCTAACGTAAATAGTTTCATATACTCGTAAATATCCGTCATTAGTGCGGGTACATTTAAATCAGCAATAAATTCGGAAACATCTAAAGATAAGTGGAGAATTTTATTTGCAATAACTTCCTGGGAACGGGTACGATGGCTATCTCTTATTTTTTACTCTTATTCTAGTATAAGATTATTATTATTACTCTTATTCTAATACAAGCGCTTTTTTCATACCTCCTCGAAATGACGTGAAGAGGCTTTTCGTCAAGAGACGAAATGGACGTAGATCTGGTCTACTTCTGCCAATTTTCCACGGAGCATTCGATTCAGACCGCGAAAATTAAAAATCTAACTAAAGAACTCAATAATACAGGAAGAACGTACTCTGTATTAGTAAAGTCTCATTTTGTAACACAAAATGTCCGTTATTTCGTTTCACATCTTTGTCCAATGACCTCCATACAATTGTCAAGCACTTGAAAAAGAGGAGACATTATCACGGAGCAGTTGGATCTCCTCGTGCGAGTACTGAGAACGAAGGAAAAGTTAGTTTTTAAAGAAAACTATTGGTATTTAATTTCTCATTTTAAAGTATTGTAAACAACATCAATGAATCCTTAAATTCTATTAATAGTAATTAATGTTATGCAATTTTCGGAAGTAACGTCCAGGTAGACTCGTGCAAAATGAGTAGCGCCTCTATCCGGGAAATCAGAATGTCCGAAAGATCGTGTCTACATTATATCCTCTAGGGTCCAAGGTAAAATAATCACGAATTCGAATTTTAAAATATTTCACATTTGCACCACTTCAGTACAAATGAATCATAGTAATTTATAAATAATACAAAATATACATCGGTAATAGCATAGTTGTGAAATAAGGTAGAACCATAATTTTTTTTTTTGAATAATTATCAGAGGGAGAGAGATCACTAACGTCCCATTAACGTTTACTCAGAATATAAACTTGTTATTCAAAGAGTGAGTCACGTTTAATTTCATATACATGAATATTTTTAACTTTTACAGAAAAAGTGGTCCGTTTTGTACAGAATTAAAAGTACTTCTTCCAAGAAGTTACTTCAGAAGATACTTTCGAGTTTTTTCACATTTCCTTAAATTGCTTATCAAACACTTTTTCAACTCGCGAATGTTTAAGTTATGATTCACCATTGGGAAGAGATTCCCAAATATTCTAAAATAGTTCACGGCAAAGTAACATCTGGTCAGATTCTAATCCGTCTAGTCCAGGTGCACAAGAAACAGGACGGTTGAATTGCAGCCAATAATCCGTGAGGCAGATTCTTTTCTTTTATGCATGACAGATGAGATCTGTGCAGCGATGCACCATTGTCCACAAAGTCCTCCTCTTCAGGGTCACGCCCCCATCTGACCCCCACCCTAAACAATACTCTCTCGTCGACCAATACATACTAACATCCCCATTTCCTTCACAAAGACCCTTGCTAATAATAAGCTTTCATTGCACTTGACGCTAACTCGTGTGATCCCCTTAGAGCACCTAGTCCGCTAACAAGCTCCGGTCGACAGCCACTCGGCGAACACTCAACTCGACCACAACACGACGAGGGAAGTGACGCGCACAAATCACAACGCGGTGAACGAGTGGCGGTGAAATGCCAGAGCGAGACCGCAAAAGTACCATCTGGATACCTCTTCGGACGAACTCCCTCCGAATTGAGCTTTGTATCATTCACTTGGAAGGGAGGGAGGAGCCTAGCCATTGTATCTGAATAGAAACTCATTAAGCGATGTCTTCCAATATCCTGTTTTACAGTGATTGCGTTTTCAATTTTCTGAGTTCTAGTGAGGATTCTCATCGTTTCGTCAGGACCAAAAATAAACTTCACGCATCCAATTAAAATTCTGTGGTCATTGAGTTGTACTTATTTCGTAGACAAATGTTTATGGACCGAGTGAAATAGATTGTTTGATAAACTGGATTTGTCTTCTTAGTTTCGAATAAAAACGAAATAGATATTTTTTATTATTCTGTTAATAAATATATGACATGAAATATTGTTTATATATTTGACTACGTAATATATCTACTAAAAACTATGAGCATTTTAGTTACATTACGATAAAGTTCAAGGAATTTCGTTTCTAATTTTGACGTACGCTAGAATAGGTCTTGAAGTAAAAAAATTAAGTTATATCGGGGAATTTTAAAGCAAATAATAGCGTATGCAAATAATACCTAATGAGATCGTTTACTTGGGAACTGCTATAAGAGTGCTTCATTAATACACTTTAAACACATTCCTTGCGTGTCAGAATATTGTTATTATGGGAGTAGATAATAAATAAGTTTACAGGGTTTCCCACACCCACTCTTCCGAGACTTGTCAGTATTGTTTGTGAAATGCAACACATTTCA
Organism: Laupala kohalensis; assembly: GCA_002313205.1. Taxonomy (NCBI): domain Eukaryota; kingdom Metazoa; phylum Arthropoda; class Insecta; order Orthoptera; family Trigonidiidae; genus Laupala; species Laupala kohalensis. The sequence continues at coordinate 273,290 of NNCF01129234.1, read as the reverse complement.
CAAGAAAAATCTCATATTTATAAATAGAGACTTGTGGTATATTTCGTACACGAAGAATCGAAGTTCTCGATTACGGATTTTCATTGCTCAAGAATCCACACTAACATCTGGGAAGTGCTAACAGTAACAAAACCTCTCACATATTACTACCTCGATTTTTTATTTTTAACATAACATGAAGAGTTAATAATGCAATTTTTATTATTGCAACTGTTCTTTCTTTTCCCTAAAATTATTATTTAATTAAATTAAAAATTTAATAATTTCTTTATTTAATTGAAAGGTATAGAATCAGGAATTTATATTACTATTTCGAAACGTCTACGTTCACCAGTCTAAATTAAAATCATCTATTAATTTATGTATGTTACAAGATGGTTCAGGTTTTCAAAAACATTTTTTTTAATCCTAAATTTTTTTTATATTCTGCTCAATTCTTTTTTGTTGAGGGTCAAATTTGTCCTTTAAAAATGTTATCCCCTTCGAATTCTACCAACGTATATCTATATTTATCATAAAGTTGGTTTTGTTTTTTCAAATTTAAATTTCCAAAATTTAAATATTTCATATAATTGAAATTTTACGTTGAGGATTTTCTAAATGAATAGTTTTGAGATGACCCCGTGCCCGCAGATTTTGAATAAATGAGAATCCATGCACCCAAGTCAAGTGGGATGTCATGATGTATAGCATACAAAAAAATATGATGACAGTGGTGGGAGAAGTGACATTGGAACTCAGTGACGGAGCGGTCGGTAATGGTGGGGCATCTCAAGACTGCTCGGCTTGGCCCCGGAGGCCCGAGGTCGATGCCCGGAGCGGGGAGTCACGCGCTGCTTTTGTTCGCTTTTATTTCCTCCATTTTCATCCAGCTCACGACCTTACCCTCAGTGAGAAGAACGTACTACCATCTGCACACTTTCCTTACGATAATTCATACGCATTAAAGTGTTTACTGCTACATAATAGGAAATTGTTCCTTTACAGTAATGAATCGNGAGACAGGTATTACCATCAGGTTAAATTCAACGTTCGAACAACATATTCATCGAGAATATTCGTAAACCTATTGTATATTTTTGTGGACTCACTTTTCGTAACATGTTTCACCCTATAATCCACCTCAGTTTATTTTTACGATACCATTTACCTCTCTTGAACAGTCTTCTCCATCCGTAATGACTCACAATTTATAAGTCTGAATTCGCCACTCTCTTTATACGCGGGGGATTTGTTTAGAGACCGCCGTCGTCTCGGATATAAAGAAGTAGTCTCACTGCATTGTGTTTAGAACCTCACCTTTGGTGATGCGAGGTTGCCGCATTGTGAACAGCCGACGAGCGCCGGTCGGCCGGTCGTCTCTGGAGCACACGGCGCACAAAAAACGTGGACGGAGGAAATTGTACGTTTCTTTACGGACACGCTGATGCGGTAGGCGCGGCCGGCCGCCACGGCATTCGGCGGGTCTCCCCGAAAGAAAAATAAGAGCGGAGGACAAAAAAGTTTTGGTATGTTTTATTGCTGATAGCCATACAACCCTTTCTGTGAAGTGGTTTCAGTCGTTTGTATAGTGTTCTCGATAACTAGGAAAAGGTCTCCTGTCTACAGAGTAAGTGTTGGAAATTTATGGGATTCTCCAATACATAAGATCATGCTATTTCTTTGGGAAATAATATTTACATACAAGGCTATAAATATGGAAACTATTATCATCCTAAATGACAATTATTTCTTAACGACAGAAACGAAATCAGTTCACTTGAGAAGTACAATGGAATCCTAAGTACAGTCATAAAATACTAAGCACTAAAAATGTTTGTCTTCGTATTTCATCTTAGTTTTACAATAAACAAATTTAAGTTATTTAAAGAGGTTATTTAAAGTTCAATAAATGACGTAAACGAAAAGCTGAAAATGCAAAGAGTGGATTAAAGTGACCTTCGTATACTATCAACTGAATAGAATAATCGATCGGGGAGGGGTAATAACAGAATTTCACTTCGTGATTCGAAGGCATTAGTGAACTTCAATGGAAAATATGGCTTAAATCTTTTATCTCCAAATGATGATTAACGACATAATTCACACATCTCGATAATTCTGAAATCTTTCTCTCTTGTCTCCTGCAGTAGAACAATGCTTCGTACAGTACATAGTGTAACCCTTCCGCACGTCACTAAGCGATTTACAGTTGCGCCGACCTTGAGAGGTAGTTTTAGCACTGTACGCTCATAAAAACAGTTTATGGCTGATCGAGACTCCGTGCTGTTTCCTTGGCCCTTCAGTTGGTTCCATGCTGTGGAAGTATTATAAGACACGGCATCTTAAAATATGAAAAGCTATTCAACTTTCGTCGATTGTGTGTCAATTGGATGTTTCATCGAATAATGATCGACCGTTTTTGAGATATTTCCGAAATTTACCACGAACGTCTGGATATCTGGAGAGACACTCTGGAGGATGAATCAATGGTTCAATGGCGAAAGTGGACGAAATAGTCGATTAGCACAACGCCTGTATCACGAACGATTTCCGGGTCGTGCCCGTCCATCACATGCTATTTTTACAAGATTGGAACAACGGCTTCGGGAAACCTGCACCTTCAAGGTCTTATAGAGTCGATTGTTGTCATTTTTTTGTTGGGCATTACGGCTCGCTGACATCGAGGTTATTAGAAACCTAAAATTTTGTACAGGTAGGGAAAATGCAGTTACGCACTAAGGAGAGCCAACATGACTCTCCCCGCGTGTGGGACTCGCCGAATGATTCAACCAAACATACTAAATACAATCCTGAAGTACAATATATCCAAACACAAAAAAGAGAGAGACAAAAGATTCCTAAAACATAAAAACCGAAAACAAAGAAAAAAGTAAATTTAGAGAGAGAGAAAATGAAAATTCTAGGAAAAGGGAAAAAAGATGTAAATCCAAATCCTCCCGAGAACATGAGGGAGGAGTCCCGTTTTGTGTATGGATTTGAGTAATGACGTACGAAGAAAGATCAGATACGGTTCAAGGCCACATTCATGAAGGAATCTAAAAAGACGTATCAAAATCGGTTCATTATGCCCCAGCATAACGTTCAAACTGGTGGGTTGTGTTGCCGTCGGCTGGTTGTATATTTGAGACTCTCCAGAAGAAAGTGTTCCACGGTAAGTGTTCTGATGCAAGTTCACAAATGGGGGAAGTTCACCGCGTAAGAGATGACCATGGGTAAAGTAGCAGTGGCCAATACGAAGACGTGTAAGCATTACTTCTTCACGTCTGTTCGCACGGGATGATGACACCCATGACTTAACGGAGTCTTTTACCTTCCTCAGCTTGAAGGCGCAAGTTGGCCATTCGGTCATGTCCTAAGAAGAGATGATCTAATGGCAAACTTTGTATCTGACGTAGGAACAGATGAAAGGTCAAGGACTGCCCTCTGTGTTCTCCGCTTCGCTGCCTTCATTACCCATAATACCCACGTGCCCAGGAACCCAACAAAGCACTATTTCAAATTTTTGAAATAGTAGATGGCTTATTAGGTTCAGAATTGGCAGCGTAAGGGTAAGTGTACTGCGAAGCACTGACAAGAGCACTAATATAGTCACTACAGAGAACCACACGCCGTTGTGGTCGTGACCGGACGCGCCGCACTGTTGACCTGGAAGACGGAGTCCTCCAACTGGTCGACCAAAACCCGTCTACGAGTACCCGCAAAATCGCAGTTGTCGTGAATGTATCCCAGAGCAGCGTCTGGCGAGTTCTCCATGAACAGAAACTTCACCCATATCACCTCCAGAGGGTGCAGGCATTGGGTCCAACTGATTTTGCGCCACGTGCTGATTACTGCACGTGGTTCCTACACCGACTTTCCTCTGACTACTCTTTTCACAGATGAAGCGCATTTCACAAACGAATGTCTCCTCAACCGTCGTAAGAGCCACATTTGGGATGCAGAAAACCCTCATGCCACACATACCCATCGATTTCAACATCGTTTCGGTATTAATGTGTGGGTTGGCCTTATCCATCGTCATCTGATTGACCAGTGTATTCTATCGCCCCGTCTGACGGGCCACAGCTACAATACCTATCTGTATTGGTGCCGCATTAGGAGGATGTGCCATTGCATATCCGTCGGACGATGTGGTTCCAGCATGATGGCGCGCCAGCCCACTTTTCACGCGACATCCGTCAGCACCTTCACCAAACATTCGCGGACAGGTGGATAGGTCGCGGTGGACTGATTCGTTGGCCACCACGATCGCCCGATTTAACACCTCCGGACTTTTTCAGATGGAGCTACATGAAGAGTATTGTTTACGAGACCCCTGTGGAGTCACAGGACAATCTCCTTGCCCGTGTAATGACTGCAGCGGAGGTCATACAGGACACTCCAAGACTACTGGACCGTGTGTGCGTGAACATTGTTCGCAGGTACATTTTGTGCAACGAAACTCGTGGTCGCCACTTTGAGCATAATGTTGTAGTTCATGCAGGTACGAGTTGGTTGATGCACGTGCAGCGTATCCCTTGACGTTATTTCAAAGGCGTTCATCTTCCAAACGGCGCATTTCCGGTCATGGGTTTATTACCAAATATTGCCGTTCTCAGTCCACACTACAACACCTATAACTGTGTAATATGAATTCTGAATAACCCTGTATATATGGTATATTTAAAACATATAAATTAAAAATTTTTAGTGCTCATCCCGCCAAAAGACGGTGTGCGGAATCTGTTTTGTTCTATTTTAATTTCATCTTGTTTTTAACAAATTCTCGGTATATCCCTCAAAACAATAATATTTATCTGCTTGATAATTTCGTTCACTTATGATATATTTATCTGTTACAGAATATGTTTGCACCGAAAATGTCATTCCTTTACATAACTTCCATTTATCGTGTTGGCCACTTAAACATACAGCTATTAAAACCGAATGCAGTAACATGTTTGAGGACAACTTTACACTCAATACGCTGTATAACTAGTAGTTTGGATAGCTCTCACCGCTGAACCAGATCATGAAAGAAAAAAGCTGATTCAGCGAGTAATTTANATGTTTGAGGACAACTTTACACTCAATACGCTGTATAACTAGTAGTTTGGATAGCTCTCACCGCTGAACCAGATCATGAAAGAAAAAAAGCTGATTCAGCGAGTAATTTCAGATGTTCTATTGACGAAGTTTTTGCCACGAATTTCAATAAAACAAGCTCTTAGCACCTATTAGTAGCACGAAATAAGTGTATTATCAATGTACATCGAGATCTTTTCTTACAGAAGCTTATCTAAAATTACGAAGTCATGGAGGAAAGACCAAGTTTAAATGTAAATTGATTTGCTGGTGCTTTTATCCCATGAGACCATTTTAAATATATTACTTTTAACATTATTTCTATGTGTCAAGCTTTATGTATGATAATTGCAAACAAGATGCTTTACATACAAAACTTAAATGAATCAATGCAGTATTAGTTTGTTACATTTCAATATAAAATATTAAATTCATTTATCGCAATAACTAAATAATAGGAGCGATCTTTCTCATTTTGTTTATTATTTACAAGATATAAATAGGAATTAATCTTAAAACTATTGAAAATTATCTGAGTTAAATAGCAAAAATGAGAAAACAAGAAATGAAAACATGTTATCACTTTTATCTCAGTAAAAAATAAAGAAAAATCGTACCAAACACGAAGTGTATAAAAAGAAAATGAAAATAGCCACTTATTTTAAGATTAGTTTTATTTTTGATTCTTTGGTTAATTATGTAAATTTTGGTATCATTATTCCTTATGCTTTACTTTGATTTCAAAGACCCAAGAATATAAGCGCAGTTTTTCGGAATAAATAAAATTATTTTACAATCAGATAGGACCATGAGGTGAGTGACTACCATAATGGGTGGGCTGTGCAAGTTTCAGGGAGGGGTTATTCGAGTATTATCCACAGGTAGCCAGAGAGAGTTTCCCGCTCAGTAAACAGAATACAGAGTTTTCATGTTCAGAATGTCAGCAGTGGCACGTGGTCGCAAATATTGCCCTATTCTTCACCATACATTTTGCAATGCCATAGAACAGAAGTGGTCAGCGCTTTGCCTTTCTACGAATGCGGGCAATCGCGCACATCATAGAAGGAGGACAGCAAAGAAGGTACAACCAATCGAGTACAACTAATCTCCACATCTCTTGGATATAAGGCAGGAGTTTAAGCAAACATTTGCTCATTAAGGAGAGCATATCAGTCAAACAGGTTTCATAAACTCTGATAAACGTACTGGAAAGTACAGTTAGTGAGCTATATTACGTACTTGTTATTCTGGGTGTCATTAGGACATTTTATTTTTACTCACGCGATCAGTTTTTGTATGAAAATTTTAGAAAACTATTTGATCTCTATTCACATGTAACCGAGTATTAATAAATTTATAGAAAAAACAAACCTTCCTCTTACAAAACTTGTATGACCACATGGAGGACAGTACACTTTTTTACTCTCCGGAAGAAAACAAGGGACCATCCGATCAATTCCGATGAAGGGTCCTAAAGCAGAGACGGATTTCACATTTCAGGACAATTCTAAGATAAAAATATAAATAGTTCGGTACTTGTTATAATATTAACATAATACCAAAAAAATTGTATTTCATAAAACACAAAAAAAGTTATTCCACAAGTACGTATTATAAACTATAGCTAATTCGGAAAATATTGCTTATAAATCGTAACTTTAAAAAAATCTAAATTTATAATTTCAAGAGACGCAGTTCCAATATTTCTAAAGGCAAGAACCTAGAGAGCTGGTATAAAAATCCCCCTCTACCCAAAGGAAAACCGGAGATAACACCGGGCCAGGTAGGGTTACACGTCTCTAATTTTTGGTTTTAAATCAACGATTTAAAATCTGGAAGGCGTTTAGGAAGTTTTTGGAAAAAAGAATTACGTAAATCGGTAAACATTTTACATTGCCTCAACAACAATATCTCCGATTAACAAATATCAAAATCTTGAAATATTTTCTATAATTATATAACGAATTACAATATATTCGATAAATGCTTTGCGAGGTAAATTGCTCGAGATACATTTCTGACATAAACAAATACGAAACAATCTGCACAGTTGTTTTTTTTTGTTGTATTTGTAAATGGGAAATGTAGCGTGCTATTGAAGCTTATCTACATGGAGTTAGGAGTTGGGTGGTAGGTCATTGTTAGTAGTTGGGTCGCTTAGCTGGGTTTACCAACAACTTGGCCCACGTGGAGGGGTTATAACAAGTACCTAGTAATAGAACTATTAATACTACGTGGAACTGGATAGAGGAAGGAAGGTTTGCTTTTCAGTAGTCGCAGCTATGTGATCTGGAACATTAATGTGATAAGCTACAAATTTTCTGGACCCATCGGGAATTGAACCTGGGATGACTTGGTGACGAGTGACAACACTACCACCTGAGCCACGGGTAGGGCAAAAGCGATAAGCAGCGCTTGCTGTTCTCCACCTCTGCATCTGGTCATCCCCTTCTCAGCGAGATGGCTAATAGGAGTTACCCTTCCATCGCCCGCATGGGCAAAACATCCGTGATGGTCAGCTGTGACCATCCCTGCCATAGATCGTACTCTCGCTTTCCAAATTTCCATCACTGGCACCAATCAATTTTTTTTCAATACCTAGAAGAACACATCGCAAGTTAAACGACTTTGAAAATTTTTAGAAAAATCGAAACATGAGAGAGAATATGGACAAGTCTCGATACTGAATCTGCCTCCTTCAAAAGATATCCTCTTGTTATGTCGGAAGTTGGACGGAGGAAGCAGTGAAGCAGGAAACAGAACCTTTTATAATTGCAGACACTGACCGTTGGCTTCCTGTAGTTTGCAACGGTGCTTCACGAATATTCTACTTCAACTGAAAATTTCATTTCCCTTATTCTTCAATAAGCTTACTTATTTCACATGCGGCCTAATGGAATTAAATTATGAAACATAATTTTCTTAATTATTCTGTAAATTATGCCATAGGATAGCTCAAATATATAATGACGAATACATATTGCCCAGGTTCTTTAACACTGGCAATAAGAATCTTGAGTCCTTTTGATGGGTGTAAATGTCTTTGTTAAATAATGACCAATAGTTATTTTGAATTGAGTGATATTGAAAAACATCCAATACAAAATTCCTGCAGGGTATATTTAGCTTAACATCTCGCTAAATTTTCAATCTATAATATATTTGAATATCGATAGAATTAATCAGATTCGCGATATATGTACTTTTGGTGTGAGGTACGTATATAACGAATCCCACAGAGATTATCTTGAGATCATTTATCTCAATGTTCGGAATTAGAGAACAATAAGGAATTACGTAGCTTGCGCAAGTCACCTGGTGTTGGTTCAAAAATAGAGGATGGAGATGGGGGTACTCGACTCCCAATTAATATGAACATAGTTCGTATTTGAACATGTAACTGGCCTCAAGTAAATTATGTTCCTACTCACCCACTTTATTAAATCCCCTACGTTTCAAATTTCAGATCGAAAAGAGAAGTCGTGAGGTATGTTACTGAAGACGAAAGAACATGCAATCATATACCAAAGTATGAGTTAATATCACTTAACTTATCCATGTACACCAAAAGGCACCGGGTCAAAATTTTGCAAAAGAATACATTTCACCGAGATATAATTTCTTCATGTTAAAAATCATGTTCATCGCATGTCTTCGGACTACTTCTTACTTTTGCAATTAAGTACGCCAGAAACTTCAGAAGGATACACGTTCTCCCTCCTGAAACTCCTTCACGAATATTCTAACAAATCTCAAGTCGTAAGATGGCATTAAGTTAACGTTAGTTTACATTTCAAAGATTTAACTTCTAAAAGAGAACTTTATAATCATCTACAAGAGTCAATTTTGATGTTAAATGTATAAATAAATTGCTTAATGTTGAGTATCCGACTTATATTTTGATGTTAAATAAATAAATTGCTTAACTTAATATCCACCAAATATTTATTCTAACATACAAATACAAATGTTGTAGCAACCAGTATTTAAAAAGAATAAACAAAAACATTAATATGACATATTTAAAATGAAGCATACATTGTTCAGAATGAAGAGTTTATTTTAACATTATTACCTATGTTAAAATAAACTCTTCATTCTGAACAATGTATGCTTCATTTTAATATTCCCTGGAATCAACTAAACGATCCGTTTGTATGAGCAAAACATTAATTAACTGACTTCCGACTAAGTGTTCAAGAGTAAAAGAGTTGCTTGGCAAGTTTGCAGAAGTACCCGTTAGGTTGCCTATTTAAAGGCATTTCACTGCAGTTCGCACGTCCGGTGAAGGTCATGGACCTTCTTAATAGATTTTATAATCAAATTCATCCCATCCTCTTTACAACGTACCTCGTATCTCAGACATAAATATTACTCAAGGCAAGATCATGGTAAAACTCATTCTGTTTTACACTTCCTTGGTTGAAACAAATGTTTCTCACATAACTTAATTATCTGTCACACTAACATGAGAAAACGATAAGACTTACGTTTCCATATTCACGTGATTTAAAGATCACGATTTCCAATAAAGGGATCAATGGATTTTTTAAATTAAGCAATAAATTTTTTATCACCGAAGACGTATTTATTCATTATATCATTATAGCAGTTCATATCCTTCTTCAAATATTACCCAGAAAAAGAAAGATATATGCCTGAAAAATAATTTACTTTGAAACATGTTATAAAAAATACAAATAAATAAAAAAGTAAGTGCTCAAACGTAGTGTTATGGTTCTCTCATAGACTGTTATAGAAAATAAAAATTTGTTCGTTGCTGAAAGCAGTATGGAACTATTTTGTCGAAGCAAATGAAAATGTTATGATGTATTTCTCGTGTATGTCATATTATATCGTATTTCTTGAAGTAGATCACATTATGAAAATATTGGTATTGGGACAATTTGTCCACTCTAACTGGAACGATGAGTATCTCCTACTTCCACGCGGGAAATAATATATTTTAAACGGACATGAAGCGAATGCCAAACAACAAAAAGTTTACATTTTATTAAATTAAAATATATAAGTACTTTCAGATTATAGTCGACCAGATTGTAACTATCCCTTCCCTAACTCTGAGGAAGCTTACGTGGAATCCCTTTGTTAATTAACATTTGATGTCCAAACGAGAAATATTAATTAACAAAAAACTTTTGGAGGCCCCTATACGCAGCGCAGTGTCCGCTTTGGAGCTGCGCTTTCCGACATAAGCTACGACTTACGGCAACAAAACCAGGTTGATATGCGTGACAAAAAAAGAGCGGCGTGCGACGCGCACAGATAATGTAACATCAGAGGTTGCAGTAAAACAAACCCACGGCGCTCGGTTCCCACCCCTGTTGCAAAGAGGTTTTATAAAAAATAGCTTTACAGGGAAATTCAATGTTCCGGTTTAGATACCATTTCCTAGAATAAAGGTTTATTATCATTCTCCGCCGTTTTCTGTGTTACTCGGACTCGCCTACAATTCGAGGGAGCACGTCAGATTTTTTTTCGGGTGGAGTTCCAAAGTTCATAATGACCGATATTAGTTATCATGAAACATATAGACTTCATTTTGAAAATATGACCGAATTATTCATCTACATCAATTGTAATATGTTGAAAATTTTTCAGTATTTTCAAGTTCAATTGGAAAAAGTAATATATTGTAACGAAACTGGTAATGATAATTCCATATGGAGGTAAATTCCCTCTGCAGTTTATATGGAAAATTTGGGTAAAATTACCAATATCTCCCAAAAAAAGGTTAAATTGGAACTCCGGATTCAGGAAACACCTCAGTCATCACAAATGTTCTTGACTATTTCTTCCCGAATTTAATGCTAGGAAATACATATACGAAGGTTTTTAATTCTATTTACGTCCATTACATAATCTTTTTTACAATCAGAATAGTATTTTAAGTATATTGAAATCGTCCAGAACGAAAGGTCTTAAGTTATAATTTATCTCTATGAATGTTGCCTCTCAAGTTTCTAAATAGAGTAAAAATGGTCCCGATTCGTTCCTAAATGTAGATTGCTGTTAATATTTCGACTCTAATGTGAGAAAAAGACTTCACTATATATCATTTATTGTTTCAAATTTTGGAAGCATGAAAAGGCGACAGAAATATAAGACGTACTTTTTTTCCTTTTTTCATAAAGTATATCAGGTATTAAACCAAAGCGTGAAAATGCGCTGTCAAACCAACGGAAGAGCTCTTGCTTTAACGCAACGCAGCAGTGGGTGCGGGAGGGGAAAGAACTAGTATGAACCGGCGTGGGAAGAGTTGGGCGAACAAGATTCCTCTGTAGGTCAGTAATGCTGATTCCACGTCACTCATAAATCGGGTCTCGCTCCTCAAATGTGTGGGTTGGTTCGTCGGATACAGGTTTGTAAGGAGAAGGGAGCGCGAAAACCAAGACTGAGACGACTGAACAGAATCAATCAGTAGAATGGAAATAAGGTACAAATATTAGAGGAGTTTGGTTAAAGAATAAGTAAAAATAAATATTGTGGTATTGAAATATAATTCGTATATTCGTCAGTTCACTACAAATCCAAAGTTACGAAATATCGTGAAGCCCTTTCGTTCAAAAACTTTGAATACGTAGGATACTTTCACTTCAAATGGAGAAATAATTTCTCCTTAAATAAGAAAAAACTAATCTATTTTTTAAAGTGACATTTCCATCAAATCGTTCCACTACCTTTTCTGATAAACTATTACTTTCTGCACATGTGTTTCCATAAATAATTTGAAGTTTTGAAAAGAACACGAATAAGAAAGCATTTTCTTAAAGACCCATATGATTTGCAACAGTTATTAATTTTAATCAAAGTATAATTGCTTTTAAATAAATAAAATTCCTTTTCCATCTTACAAAAAAATATTTCTTTTATTTTCAATTAATTTAACCTACATTTTAATTAAACAAAATTTTAAATTTTATTGAATTTTAATATCATTATTAATTTAATGTTTAAGTCAATTTATACAATTTCTAAATATTCTATATAATTACATATTTTTCTTTGTTACTAATTCGGAATGGTGAGAGTATGATGGCCATTGTATAACCAAGAGGCCACGAGTGATTACTTCAAACAAATTTAATTTTGTTTAATTTTTCTTGTAAAAACCCGTTTCTGGAAAAACCTGAATAGGAGATATACCATCCAAAATAAACTGAATCATATTGCCGTAAATATTCCCTTGGTGATTTTTTAAAGATATATGACTAACTGGTTCATGTAGCAAACCACTTATCTGTCCCTATGACTGTGCACTTTAAGGGTCCGACCCCCCCCCCCCCAGGGGAATTACATATAGTAAGTACGTGTTTGGCAAACACGGGGCCCCGAGCGGAGTCTGGCATTACTTCCACTTGTGCCTGGTTCCTTCCTTTCTCTTTTCTAACCTCCCTTGTCACCTCTTGTTCTTTTCGATCCCGACGCTATTAAGGCTAGGGTATCTTTCATTTTCCTCATCCCTCTAATTTTTTGTCCTACCCCTCATTTTTTGCCCCCCCCCCCATTTGATGTTTTGATGTATGTTGTGAGATATGTTTTGGTGTGTTGTAAATCAGTAGGGTTTTTCGTGGGTATGGTTGAGTCATTCGGCGAGTCCCACACGCGGGGAGAGTCATGTTGGCTCTCCCTAGTGCGTAACTGCATTTTCCCTACCTATACAAGTTTTTCGGGCTCCAATGAACTTTGATGTCGACATGAGCCGTAAAGTCCCCCCCCCCCAAAAAAAAAGGTCCGCCACCCGATCAATTGCGTGATCTATTTTCCGTCCCACGAAGCTAACCGCACGAAACGACATAATAGATCACAGATGAATTCAGATTTTGACTCCCGTAACCGATTTCCACGAACTTGACACGATTCTACAGACATCAACTTAACGTCATTGTTGGCGCTATCTACGGCTAGTTGACGGTTCTTTAGGAAAATTCATTTAATCTCAATCATCTGCCTTTAATCTGTGGTAAGTCACTATAATGTCACCAGAACAACGTACCTAATTTTCATCAACGAGAAGCTCAGCCGTGAAGGCACTGCTTCAAAGCGGGTAGCTCGACATAATCAAATACTGAATATATATCTGAATATAGACAAATATAGACAAAGAGAGAATCATTCTCAATTTATCTTGGTTATATCTTTCTATTGGATAATGATAACTATGAGTTAAAACATGCTTTTTCAAATTTGTAAAGAATTTTATCAATTGAAAGATTTTCTTTAGCAGTTTTCCTGAGGTACGCTGTACCAAATTTTTTACAAAAAATATAGAATAAATAATTAAATAAAAATAATACAAAATATGTCAAAAAATATATCGCACTATATCAATATGTCAAGAATATATGACAATACAACATCAATATGTCAAGAATATATGACAATACAACATCAATATGTCAAGAATATATGACAATACAACATCAATATGTCAAGAA
>NNCF01129234.1:247363-259586 GCA_002313205.1 Laupala kohalensis | reverse complement strand
CCCTTGACAACGGTCTAGATCCGCCACTTCTCAGATACATAAATACAACAATGTTTGAGGTTCTGTTAAATGAATATAAAATTCTGGGAGGAACTGCACACTTTATTTTACAATGCAGTCCGCCAGTCTCACAGAGGGCATCCATGTTGAGCGGTGTCGGATGAGGAATGTGGGGTGTTGGTCGCTTTGAATTATGGTTCACGAACTAATTCCCAGCGGGTGTCCTGATCTCCTCGGCCACTACTATTCAGCGTGGTGCGCAGTGCGACGAAACATGTTCTCTTCGGACAATAACCGATTTGAAACTTTCTATATATTGAGAAAAGTCAAATGTTTAACTGCTTATTTTATTCACTGTTACAAGTGACCAAAATCTGTATACTACTTCTTATAAAACCTTAGGTATAATTGATAAGTAAAAAATATGCATTGAAAAAATATTTAAGATACTGGATTCTCACACAGCACATTTCTTTGTGGATACCAAAGAAAAATATAATTTCTTTTTTCCGATCGATACATTATATTCTTTACAAAACTAATACATCTCGATATGTGCTACAATTCTTGAAGGATTTAAGGCAACGTGTAGCTACGCACATAAATTTGTCCTACATATTAGATCACTTTTTAATAGTGTAAAAAATTTGAGCATTTATAAAACATTTTCTACATAATGTAGTGAAAATATATAAAAAAATAAACATTTTCCCCCCAAGTTTTGTAAGACCGTCGAGATTCACAGACCATAGAGCTCCATAATTGATTGGAATCTTGCAAGATTAAGGATAATGTGACCAGCATTACAGTCCAGCAGTTTTGGTCCAATAATAACTTATCAGGAGACTGAGTTGAACTTTAAAAGGTATTGGTTCAAGTCTTACACAACCTCACTGTGATTTGAACTTCCGCACTCCAGTCTTAAAATCAAATCTGTGTTCACCAAGAATCGCTGAAATGTTGTAAAAAAAATTGATGCGTGGCTTAACGATGAAACAATTTTTTTAACCAACATACAGGAACTTAAATTATTTTTAATAATTTTCAATAATCCATATTACGTGAAGGTATTCGGTCTCATCAAAACCGAAATAGTACCCACTGTGTTTTAGCACTTTCTCTCCCGTTCTCTCGTCGGTATCCCACGTTTATCCTCAAGGCGGCTTCACATTTGAAAATGGAGTCAAGAGGATCGTTTATCATTCTTGACCGGAGGAAGGAAAGATAAATTAGTTCGGTTCGTTTTATTTCAGATTAAAAGTGCCCCTTCTTCTGATCAATGAAACATATTCTGGAAGTGTACGCGCAACAGGTTAATCGTATTTCTTGATTTCGAAAGGTGATCATTGTGCGGTTTATGGTTCACAATCGTTGTAGAGGCTGCATAGGGGTTGATCTCACCTTCATACTATTTTCACTGCAAGGGCTCTAATGACGATGTTGGCGAGCCCTAAAGCACCGATTAAAAAAAAACTATTTCATTCCAATTCAATAATGGTTTATTCCCAATAATTGGAATGAAGTCAAACAAATGAAATACATGGTGAATTTTATTACACGAATATTATGTTATTATTTTTACGAAAAAGTATTTAATCTAATCTTGAAACTAAGAAAAATAAATATGTGCCCAAATATTTATTGGACAGCAAATTATTTACGAAACTATTCTATCAAGTTGGTTTTCAAATTGAATCTTGAAACAGGTTACTTAACAGGAGAAAATATATAATTAATTTTAATCCAGTACATGTCAATTAATATCATTGAAATCATAAACGCTTTTTCTAGTATTTTGATTACAATAATTCCCTTTTTCTGAGAGCAGGAATCCTCAAGAAGCGTGTCGAAAAAAATCCAAATGTCTCACCGATAGCTATACGACAATTAGTTTATAGAATGTATAAGTTACTGTGGTTAAATGTACTTTAATAAACTTTTCTGATTCATTCCTTTCTATATTTGTGAGCCATCAAGTGATTAGAGAGATAAATTGTCCTATTGCTTGTTACAGAACGCGGTGAAGATAGACATAATCAGTCAAAATTTATAATTAAAATACGCAAAAGCAATATCTCGAAAGTGGATAACGTCTTGGATTGAAAAACGTTGTAGTAATGACTAAAGAGGTTTATAATCGGGATTCACGGTCGATGACTGTAAACTTTTAAATGGTATCAGTGAATCTTCCTCTGGTTAAATATAACTCGATTAAATTCTCCATTATCTGAATGTGATTTTGAAGTTTGGAGACAAATACTTACATTTCGCTCAATGAAGTTTACAAGATGTTCAAGGAATATGTGATGCGACTAACAGAAGTTAGAAATGTTCTGAGGGAAAAATACTAAAAGGATGTATGAGAAAAATATATCAACCAAGAAAGAAGATTCAACAAGGAGGTATTGCGACTGCCTCTCTGGGACATGGAGGGAAGCGAAAGAAGTGCATGAGGTGATGAAAAAAAGTGACAAGCATAGACAGCCTTGCAATGACTATGTTTACAGGCAAGGTGGTCAACCTATGTACACATTTATATGTACGACTAAAAAATATTTGAAATTATAATGATCACAATAATAATCTCAACTTGTGAGAGTCTGAGATCTTTAAAGATAGCTCCTCCCCCTGACCATTAAAAAAATGATTGGACATAGAAAATCACAGAGAAAGAAAGGGAGGTCTTATAGATGGTGCACATACCATACCAGTCTTACGAGTGAGTAATGATGCTAGACGCAGCTGAGGGAAAAGGTTTTCTTTGTACCTGCTCCTTCCTCAGCCTCTCACGCCCTTTTGGCGACCCATGTTTCCGTCCTATCTTTCTCGTCCAATAACTATGAAAAGCTCCCTGCTTCTACGAAGCTAAAACATGTTCTTGGAACTAGTGTCTCATAGAAGACTGAAATCTCATTACTTTTTTTTTGTTCTGAAATATTCTACTTCTTTGAATATTCCTTCTCGTTCTAGTGTATTTTTATTCATATACGGTAGAATAAATTTGATGGACAAAGCAGGGTTTCCGTGGGATATTTGCGATTCCCCTGCCTTACATTCCATCAATACTTTAAATCATCATAATCAGTTCACATCATATCAATCACCAACATACACGCATATCCTCCTTTGTTCGCCTTGCCACTAGCTACCGGTAGAATGCGCGGGGAAAACGGTGATGGCCTTGTGCAGTGTCTCCATCAAAATGCCATAAAAATACATAGAATAAATCAATTTTTATAACATATTGTTTGTTATTTCTATGTACTCGTGTTTTACTCAAGCTCAGTGTGCTTCCACTTCCGCCTAAACACTTACGTAGTACTTAACACACATTACCTAGTGACAATTTTACTAACCACAACAACAAAATAAGCAATTATAGGAGTATAAACAAATTTTATTACTTATACAACAATATTATAGTATAAATAAATAAAGAGGTAAAGTTACATAAAGACAGGTTACGAGAAATGGGAGCTTATGATTTTTATTTCAATTTATTACTAATGCCCACTTTTCATAACACACTCTCAAGAAGGTACAATGCAAATATTAGCAATTTTGATTACTGTGAAATATATAGAATACATAAAAATGTATGTTTTGTTAGAAAAATATATTTGAAGTCTAAGAATATTGCTAATTTTGAAAGTTTCTTAAATGAAACAAATTGTGATAGGAAGCTTACACAATTTAATGTTCCAGATTCGTAATTTAGGAGTATTTTATGGACCACTTATAATTGTTGATTCTGTGCCTGCAGGAGACTCAAAATATTTATGTTTTTATTTTTCTTAGAATGAAATCAATAATAACTTCGCTCAAACAACATGTTTCTATAGTTCAGAAGTTTTGTTGTATCACTTATGGTGAGACAACCTCTGTGTTTAAAACGTGCTGTGTGTTTAAAACTTTTAAATGTTTTCCACAGACAAATTCATATATTAGGTGTCGTCCATAAAATACATACCCTGAGGGAAGGGAGGTTTGTGACATCATAACACTGCGTTATGGTGGGATAGGGGTGTGTTAGCTTTTGTGCTGCGTAATGCTGTTTTTCAGGGTACTTTTTAACCTTCAGTTTGACACTTTAATCCATTCTCAACTGCTCAGTGAAGACACAGAGCAATGAGTAACGAACAATTAAGTCTGTGAATCAAAATTTGTCATCAAATTTTCCTAAAAGCAATTGTTTTTCTTCTTAACGGGGTGGGTGAATTAGGTTACGCTATTACGCATTAGGGTCAGCGCTCCGTAATTATTGGGTATTTATCTATCTATCTATTTATTTATCTATTTATTTTTCTATTTATCTATATATTTATCTATTTATTTATCTATTTATCTATTTATTTATTTATTTATCTATCTATTTATTTATCTATTTATTTATATATTTATGTATTTATTTATTTATGTATTTATGTATGTATTTATTTATGTATTTATTTATATATTTATTTATGTATTTATTTATGTATTTATTTATGTATTTATTTATTTATTTATTTACTTGGCGAGGTTCGTGAGGCCTGCTCTTCCACCCAACCGTAGGGCTTGGGAAGGAAAGATATTGGGTTGCCAGGAACTAATGGNCCCGACCGAAATTTTTTTTGAGTAGGTGAGGGAAACCCGAACTGAAAACTTCACCTAGTTCGGCCGAGTAGAGTTTGAACCCACGCTCTACCGCTCAGCAGGATCGTGGAAACGAAGATGTTACCACTAGACCAGGGAGGTGGCGTTCGCAGGGAGAAGTTCTACGCAATTCCTGGGCCTCGTGCGATGAGATGTGCTCAGAACCACGATCCAGTCGATTCGACTCCAGAGATAGAAACGGTGGATTCATTTATCTGCAGACTGATTAGGTCCAGGACTTAATCTGAATGTTGAAGTAAGGATCCAACATGGCCTTACACGAGTCGTATGATTTATCATGAAGGAGATGAGTGGACAACCAGGAATGCCTTTCAGGAATATAACGTACGTGATTCATTAAACTGTCTTATCAAATCTTGTTTCAAATTGAATATAACAAATGTAGAGTATTTACGTCAAAAAAAGTATATTTCTCTTCCAGCAAGGCGGATCATGTTGAAAATATTGTCATGTGTCACAACTTACCTGAAACGAAGAAAAATTTGTTTTAGTCATATATAAAGTTAATGATAAAGTATACATTTGCAAGAAAATTATATTAACAAGAAACGATATTCACATGAAAATTATTCATGACCAAAAGGTATCACAAGAATATAACATATATAGTAATCTAAAGAAACATAGTAAAGAACTATCCCACAGAATTCACGAAAATTGATTTCGGAATATCTTGTGCGAAGATGTATTACAAATATTGATCAAAAAGCTTTTTGACTATGTGCGACAAATAAGGTTTATCTAGTTCTAAACTCCCATTCCCATCCAAACAAATCTCACTCATGGGTTGTGGTGAGAGTACGACGGAATGTAACAGTTCTATAACACTTGTACACAATAAACAATATTTTTTTAAAAATATTACAGTTTTTATTTGACACCTTCGTATTATATATTATATCATATATATGACGCTTGTGCTACACAAAAAATCACATATAACAACATCCATCACTGATCTTTTTTTTTCAACACTTTGCATCAACTTCAACTGATTATTCGAACTTCATAAAGAATCGAGATCTTTCAAAAGTTCAAGTCAAAACGTCAAAAAAAGTGTGAAACTCAATAAAAATGTTTATTCAAGAACGTCGTCGAGCATATCGCAATTCAAAGTTGCCTCAAGCGATTTGAATTGGAATTTAAACTTCGTGATCTTCGAAGAGAGTTCCATTTGCGCCATTATCATGCTAACAAGCACAAGGACTGTAGTGATTTACGATACAGTAACCACGCATTTGCTCAAGCCCATTCCACTGAAATAAAAATACTCTCCGTTCCAGCAATGTACATGAAAGACTTCCCATTTATATGTATATTAAAAAAAAAGAATTTATCCCCAGAATTACTTGCAATTTTATATTCATGAAAGGGAAAACAAGATTACTCTGGAGATTTTCCATCTTGGTTTGTTTCTTTTTAAAGATTGTCGAGATCACGACTTGACACGCTCCGATCCACTCGAGCAAAACCAATTAAAGAACTCCATTCAATTGCAAGAGAAGGTATGTAGAGGAAGTATTTCATACATTGAATCAAAGCGAATCCACTCGCCTTTCTCTGCTACCCTTTCTCTACACGAAGCATCAATGAAATTTATTTAATCTATGCATACTTGGTAAAGCGGAATAATTTTCTAAGACTGAATAAAGAGAAGACACGCAAGTATCCAAGTAGAAAATTGATTCGTTCTCCTTCAATTGTAACAGAATAAGAGAAACCCTGTAATATATTTATTTCGAAGGTGTTTTACGAGGTAAGGTGTTACGAATAGTAAATAACAGATAAAGAAATGATTATTTCTACTCAGACCAAAGTCTATATAGCTGAACATAAAGTAAGATACATTGAGGAGTAATAATGTTTACGAGTGGGTTTCAAGCTAGATACCATCACACACAAATTGTGCCAGGATTGTGACTCAAATTGCACAGTTATAATATAGAGATCATTTATAAAATAATGTTGCAAAATAGGTGATAGAAATCATAATATTTATGTGACTAATAATCACACAGAATGAAAAATGAGAAATGTACAAAAGCTCACAAATAAGTGAAAAATACATTTCATTAAGTACATCGACGAAGAGTAATATTACTCATTACATTACATGTTTCAAATTACATTACATATCCGCTTGTCTTTAAAATGAATAAAATTTAAAACGATACGTGGTACAGTAATCTACAAACTACACTTTCTGACCAAAGATTCCAAAATATATTTCATGCCAACATTTTTTATTGTGAAATTAATAAGTGTAAGGTATAAAAATTACTTAAAATAATACCTGCGCAAACTGGTTACCGGAGGCAAATCGTTGAACAGGATTGGGAAAATATAGATTTTTTACAACAAATAAGAAAAAAATCATGCCCATTAATTTGTATATCAAATAAATTATTTTTGGGAAATAAAACCAAATATAAGGCAAGTCCGACTTAAATGTCGTTTAAAATACTCCGTTTCGCTCAGGCACAGTAGAACAACTCTGGAACGCTGAGACTCGTAAAACGTAGACATTTATAAGAGGTAATTTATAAGATCTTAAATGGGACGAAAGGGACGTGAGATGGTCTAGCTTCTTCAGTACATGCTCAGGGGAAGGTCAATGCGCCCATGTTCTTCGTAGTGTCTTGCATAATGGAACCCGCATGTCGAAAATCAACTACTAAGTAAATGGGAAGCGATACTTGTCTGATTAACTCATTTTCTGTTCATAGACTACACAAATAGAATAGAGTAAAATTACTTTTCCATTCCTGTCATATTTTCTTCGTTTATTTATCCCATGGAATTCATAAACAATATGAAGAAGCTATTTGAAGTAACACGTTTTTATTGTGTTTTTAATTAAAAGATAAATTTTAAAAACTTTTTTTCCACTATGTAAGCTTCATAAATGAGTTTTTTTAGATTAAACTTGAAAAAATATATTAGGAAATACAGACTTGATTTTTATAGAGGTGATGATTGTTTGTAAAGTGTAATGCAAGTCTAAGTTTCCTCATGCGAAATTGATTATTTTGTCGTCATAACTGAGTTTTCAACTCTTATACACAATTGTTTGTCAAAGAAAGAGTTGCAAACTGCATATGACCCCCTGAAACTAATTCACTCTCCTGAAGCAAACACGGGACCATCCCATCAATTCCGATCAAGTATCCTAAGGTAGTGGCGGATTTATTATTTTTGCGCTCCAAGGTAAAATTATTGCATGAGCCCCCCACCCTAAAATAAAAATAGTCAGCTTCTTGTTATTATACCTAGAAAATATCAGCCAATTTATATTTAATAGAATATAAAAAAGTTATTTAATATGAATATACCCCTCATTAAATGCAAATATTAAAATAACACAAAATTCGAGATTAATAATCGTAGAGTTAATGAGACTGCCGCCTCTACACCACAGCGTAGAGAACCTATATTATTTTTCTCTTTCTTTATCTCACAAAGAAGGTAGAGAGAACCAATAATCTGTATTCCCCTCCATGGTTTTTCATTTTGCGTTTCACAGAGTGATCATACAATTCTTGATTCGGCAAGGAGCGTTTGAACCCTTAGCGGTCGTGGCAGGTGTGTGTGAGTGAGTGTATGTGCATCCAGGTGTCGCTGCTGCACCCAACAGGTGGTCGTCACTGGAAGGCGTTCAAACGGCCAACGTGGCCCCCGCGCGCACCCCACAGCCAGAACAGTCGACTGGCGACAGACGTTTTAACAGACGCAGTGGGCCCTGTCGTTTTTCTCATAATTATGGATTTCGTATTCGTATCACAATTAGAACAAAAACGGGATGGTTGCTTTCTACAAAACAGTTCAAGAGTTCATAGGTACTAATATGCTGTATTATCACATTAATTCTACTGTAACAATTAAAATACTGTTGGGACTTGAAAAATTATTTTCAAAAATGAATAAACGATAAAATCAGAATCAAATATAGAGTACATTTACAATACGTATTTACATGCACATATTTACAGCAATTAGTCCACGTAATTTTTTTTTTTTTGTATTTGTTAATCGTAAACATACAGGTAAATTCATTCACTGAGGATACAAGATCAATGAATTTATTGAATTTGTATAACCTTATTATTTATTGTTATTTGTATATCATTACATTGTTTATGTGTTTTAATTAATTATTTTAAACAATCAAACAAGGGAAAAGTTATTAATACGTATTCGGAGGAGTCAACCCACTCTAAAACCGTTGCCTTCATTCCAATAAATGAAAGTTCGATGTTGGTGCATTGAATATTACTATAATGGGTTGTTAGATTGTTCCAAAGTAAGATTTATTCTGTAGCCTATAATTTCAAATAAAAACTAAAATAATTATAAATAAATAGTAATGCAATCGATGTAGACCATGTTATAAGGACTTTAATACACAGTTAAGAATGGAATACTGAAGATATTCGTAAATAATGTTGTTACGATACATAGTAGTCAATATCAATAAGAACCAAAGTTCATTTGAATTACGTTAAGAAAATAGAGCTACCACCAATATAAATACAGTTCATTCCATTAGTAGAAGGGCGATACATTTCGTAGAATTTCGTGAGGTAAGAATATAATCGCGAGAAACCCTGAAGGTGAAACGAGAATAGCATTCCATAACGTCCGTTACGAAGAAAGAAAAACAAACAAAGAACAAAAAAATCATCAAATTACAAACATCTACTGTGTTAGGACTCAAATGACCTAGTTCTTGGCCAGTCCTAAAGCTCCAATGACAATAATAATAATAATAATAATAATAA
The DNA here is from genome assembly GCA_002313205.1 of Laupala kohalensis. NCBI lineage: Eukaryota > Metazoa > Arthropoda > Insecta > Orthoptera > Trigonidiidae > Laupala > Laupala kohalensis. The sequence goes on along the minus strand of NNCF01129234.1, from coordinate 250,152 downwards.
TAATAATAATAATAATAATAATCTAGTTTCATTTTTCCCATTTCGTATTCATCAGTTGCATTCGAAGTACTGACATATAATATAACATGAAAATGACAAAAAATTGGCGCATGAGACTAAAATTTAGAGTAGACATCACAATCCTTACAGAAACAAATCACGTCGCTAATCCTTAAATCCATACTGAGACAACATGACTATTTTAAGACACCAGATGACGACAAAAACTGAGAGACACAAGATGGCGAGACATATATTGACAATGATTCAACAAGGCGAGACAAATATCAAGGAAAGAGATTGCGACCTAATACGAGTCAAACATACAATGAGACTTAAACCCATGATCTTTCGGCATGATACTGGGCTATGTAAAAATCAAATGATAAAAATTAATATTTTAAGTATGTGCTACCCAAAGATACTCGATGGATAGAAATTATTTTGCAAACAGTCCAAATCCCATAACGCACAATGAAACATTTAAAGCACCTAATAAACTGAGCGAAAGGATTTTTGTTTTATGTTAAAATTCATGATTCGTATTAATTTCAATTTCATTGGACAAATTAGGAATAATTGAATCACGCATCTATAGTCGAATAATTAATTAGGCATATTTTTTACAATTTGTTAGTTGTATTTCGAAGCGTGTGTTCAATTGAACCGAGGAGAAATGCAATACAACATCCTTAGATCTCCGGGAGGTCTGGATGTACGAAAAATTTGTGGTCTGGATGTACGAAAGTGTTGTAGAAAATAATGCAATTTTAAGGTTATTTACGAGGTTTACACTATTATATTGTATATGATGGTATAAAAGGCCTATGTACCAAAAATAATATACTTTTCACGAATTATAAGAAATATTTTTTCACTCTTTTTTTAGGAAAGGGGTTGATCCTGGTATCCCCCCTCCTGAATACGCCACAGCTTTAGGCATTAATGGACAGAGACGTCAATTTATTATGCGTTGGTAGTCAAAAGTGGAGTGCACTACGTATCTCGGAAGGGACGGAAGGGACGCGTATAAGTCTTGTTGACCCTTGATTCAGCACTACCTGGCCCACTGCGCTGAGCTCACGAGGATCAACGGTCGATGGGCAGAACGAGACCCATGGCGACCTCGTAGGGAACGAGGGTGCTCGCTTGCTCCTCAGGACACTTGCTCCCACAAACGGCCTTCTACTAGCACCACCGGAAGGAGCCACGGGGGAGAGAAAAGCCACTTCCGGCCCATACTACGTTCCTGTGGATAAGAACTTCTGTGTTTTCCACGCTGTCCAATTCAACTCAGAAATTAAGACCGGTGACGAAATAAATTTTGATGCGCGAAAATTTAACTCATAAACATTTTTGCTGCGAATTAATTCATCGCAACGCCTCACAGAATCCATACAGAAATCACTGTAAGAAATATATAATTGAGAATTAAATTTTCCATTGAATGCCACGTAATACATGAACCGTAGCTAATACGTTGGCGTAAGAGACTGTTACGGCACACCACAAGCCCAGATGCGATGTGCGTAGTTTTTGGGTAGAAGCGGGATTCAACCATAAACCACAACCTTTATGGTAGAGTTCGCTGCCACCAGCTTGGTTTCCCCAAGCAATCAAACACTCGAGTAATAACAATAAAACATTTAATTCAAATTAAATAAAGCTCTGAATATTTACAAATGTAGACAAACTCGCAAATCATAAATACAAGTTTGAACTTGTTATTACTTGATATTGCTATCTAAAAGCAATAATTACACACAGTTATAACTACTGGTGTTATGAATTAACTCGGAAATCTACCCAGATTATCCGAAGTTCAAAAAGTTCCAAGTTGCTATCTCGAAATAAATAATTGTTCCAAGCTATGTTAATCGCGCCTATAGCAGGTAATAGAATTACCGCAGCAATTCTCAGTGGTCTGACGACCAAACTAACCAAGTTACATATTAAATAACTTGCGTACTTCTATACGCTTTCGCACTTGTCTCAAAGTCTGAAAGCCTCCAGTATAAAAGTCACTTAGGAGCTGAAATCCCTCCAATATATATTGAGGCGGAGGTCACGTGACTACCTCTTCGCCCGTTTCCAACACCCCACCTCGGCTTGGTCACTCCTCAGCTTCCGAGAAAAATTGCCTTTTCGGATGAACACTATTTCTGTCAAATGCTGAAATATTCCATACACACTCATTTTCCTTCTCCGGGCGTTCATCTCAGTTTTCAGAAGTAGATGGGAACTGGTCAATCTCTTCACAATACGAGAGGTCTTAACGCGCACCTTTCCTTGTTTGGGCGGCGACGGGCATGGCTCTTAATCGCCTTTGGTATTTCCGGCGAGCACAGTGCTTGAAAATGTTATTTCAACATCTATACTGGCCACGATGTTACAGAGACGTTTTTCCAGTTTGAGAGATTTCTGTTTCCACGAAGAAGTATTTCAACAAAACTAAGGCCAATATGGCCAAAAACAGGAGCCATTCCTTTATATATCAACACCACTAATTCTCTCCTTCAGCGAAAGAGTTAGTTTCAGATATGAGTGAAAGAAGTATGAATCATGTATGTTGAGTGGTTTTTAAATTAACCAATACATATGTTTTCAATAAACTGTATGCTTTATGACGTCTTCAATGGATATTTTAGAAGTTTGATGAATTTAATTCATAAACAATTTATATCGTTTGATTTGAAAACGATTATTCACTGTAGCAATTCTACAACTGTATCATTAGACAAATACTTTCAGAAAAAGAAAATTCAGATTTATCAGTCAGCACAATATTT
>NNCF01129234.1:156499-247313 GCA_002313205.1 Laupala kohalensis | reverse complement strand
AGTACCTTTTTATTCATTTATTAAGTCAAATAATTATAAACGTATTCAATATAAGCATACATTTGCATAACATGGTTTGAGTAATAAATATCTTTACCTCAAATATCCACAATGCTTTTAGTAAAAACTCTATGTGAAAACACTATTTAACCAATATTCTTTAATTTGATTAGTTTAGTAAAATAGTGTACTTTGATGTACCTTAATATTCGCCTGAAATACGTCAACTATATCTCAAAACAAAGGTACGATTTGCATCAGTAATGATACCTTTAATTTCATGATTTCGGGTACGAAATAGGAATAGAAATCTATAATGCTAAAAAAAACTCCAAATGTAATAATTTTCATAAATACCCACTTCTTGGGTTCTTTAAAGAGCTCTGGGTATATTTCCTATTTTTATCTCCCCACCCCCTGGGTATCCGGCCCATATCACTATTTACGTTTTGGTTGAGTGTCAAATCATCCTTAAAATCTGTAGGAATATAATACTAAAACTGAATATTTCCACACTTTGAGGACAATAAAAGTAAATAAATTATTTTTCGTGCTTGACATCTTCAGAAGTGAAACTGAAACTCAGTAATTCAGATACCAGTACATACAAAACTAGACGGTTTTACAGGATACAATTTCAAGGTGTGTCACGTTCCTCCATTCATCGCCCTTGAGTTTCTGACAGCAGTCTGCACACCTTGATAGAGTATCGAATTGCATTATTGACACCTGATACCATCAATATCAGCAGATTTTCTTCTTTAGAGTCGTGAGGTTGACAAGAAGATACGTCTTTCTTCCGACAGTAGAGGTGGAATTGCATTTCACGTCTGACTCTGCTACAACACAAGAGTACTTTTGTCTTGTTCTCTTGAACTTAGGGGCTACATTAATTATATCTCCTAGATAGTTAAGCTATGGTATAGGCGGCACTAGTGCCTTCTAATGAAGGACTTAATGTGACCCAGTAGCACAAGTTCGTACCGGCGCCATGACTAAGGAAAATTAGAGAAATCAGCAAACTGCTTTTTCTTACCCTAGGCCAGAAGAAGAAAAAAAGGTTACGACAATATCTCTTAATTTCACAATATGTACTTTCATTTCAGTAACAATTTTAATAATGGTTTGCTTCTAGTCAAATTTCAACATTTCTGGGCCTTCGTATTCACGTGAATAAACATTACTTTCCGTGATTTGAAACCATGGTAATTCCAAAATTATTATTTTTATTTGTTTTCATTGGGTGGATCCCCGGACTAGGGAGTGTTCTAGACCTCCCAATGCCACCCAGAGCCCTCGGTGCTGCCCAGTGAAAATTCCTTAAAATATGCTCTGCTGTATCATAAAGTTTCTTTATTAAAAGAATAATTATTATACGTGATTCGGAGATGACATTTTTTCACTATTTTTACAGTATTGTGGAGACAGTTGAGTTCAATGCTGGACTGCTGACATGACTCTGAGTGTCAGGTTCTCCACTCTTGCTCCAACGTGCAAACTGACTCCGGAATCTATTCAGTGTGCTTTCAATAATTTGGGACCTACATCACCTGCATTCAAACTGCGTCCAAATGGGATCAAAGAGGCCGGAGCTTAATGTCGGAGCCCTTATTTTGTGTCGAGGTCTATAAATCCCTTAGCTCTATTCTCCCGCCAGGGTGGATAAGAATCGATAGCAAGAAACCAGGGCACGATAAAAACAGGTTAAAAGAAAAAATGTTATTTTTGTTAAAACCGTTAGCTGTGTGTTAACCACTGTAGGTACGGATATTATCATAAAGTCTCGTTAATTGTACTAATATAAAAATTGTAGAGAAATTTCAAAGAAAGGCTATTTGATAGCTTGGATGGTATTATATTAAAGAAAATGTTTAGAAGAGTTAAAATGGTTATCCTAAAAGAAAGAAAGGAAAATTAAAATTATTTAGAACTTAAATTTTTTAAGTATAATGAATGAATTTAATAAATGTTGGAAATGAGGGGAGGGAGTAGTACTTATAAGGGCTTCTTGTACTTATCCAAATAATACTTCACTCTAAGTACTTGACTTTATAATTTTTTTTTCAACAACTCATGACCACATTACTTACACATGTCTTTGCACTATTTTTCCGCTTTCATTTCCTTATTACACCCAGAGAGAACTAGACTGTATTTCTTCCTTCCAGTTCTCCTACCGTCACGTCACAAGTAAAAACATGCGAAATAATGCAACAAAATACGGCTACTTATAGCAATAATAACAAAATTAAAAACCGATTGTTTTTTTAATATTTGATTTAAACCGTAATTTAAATCAAGGTGGTTTAAACCCGCCAACCCCGCAGGAAACACTTTGATTATACGATGAACATCTTGGTAACGTCACTTCAATCACTAGCAAAAGTTTCTTCAATGTAAACTATATTCACGCCGCTGAAATAAGACACTACTTCTCGACACTTCGAATCCGTGCGAACAAACAAGCGAGCAGATACCGCAATCATAGCCATTACATAATAAGTCCTACAACAACCCAAATTTTCAGGCTACGTACTTTTCTCAGTTCATAAATAAATAAATAAATACATTCATTGTCAAAAAAGCTGTAACAAACTGCTTATGACCACGGGGAGGACAAACTAATTTATTCTCCGAAAGCAAACAAGGAATCATCCCATCAATTCCGATCACGGGGCGTAAGGTTAAGAAAATGTTAATTGTACTAATATAAAAATAATAATAAAGATAGGAATAAAAAGGTAAGTACGTATTATCATATCAAAAAGATACCAACAAATGTGTATTTAATAAAAAACAAAAAAGATGGTTCACAAGTACGTAATATTATGTGACTATTATCTGATCCTTTATCGAATTTAGAGGAGGGTCCCTTCATTGATTTTTCGGAGAATTAAAGTTTGCCTTTTTAACAATATAATAAATCGCTTTGTTTGTTTTCATTATTTCTTTTCTTTGTTCTTATTTTAAATTAGCACATCTTTCTGAAGTACATATTTTCGCATTAGTACACATCACTCAACAGCAGCCTTCAATCAAATAAATCTTACAAGAAGAAAATGGTGCAAAACCTTCGTGGAGACAACTAACAAAGTGACATTTCACAGACAACTCATATTTGTCTCACAAGAACTTCAAGAGAACTTCGCCGCTGGCGGAGTACAAGAGGCAACAACGTTGTAGATAGTGGGCGTGGAACACGCTTACAATGCATGCAGCTCGGAGCTCGAGACAGAATATTAATAAGAAATTTGTCACCGTTTTGTGCTCGCGCCTTCTTGTGTCTCTACCACATTCGTCATGCAATGTTTTGGTGTAGGCGACATGCCGTCACAGGACGTTGGATGCAGAAAATACGCTTTTCGTATTCCGCAATATGTCTACTCAGATGATCATGAACATTTTATTATTTTGGTCATGGAAATAATCCAGGGGAAAAGCATTGCTGTTACATGTATGCGTTTGCGTGAACAAGAAACGACTCAAAAGGAAAACATGAAAAAGAGATTACAAACACGGATGTCTTTTAAATAAAACACACATGCATATACACTAATTACATATGAAAATTATATGTTGCAGCAAACATGGACTATGTACAATAAATATTACAAGGCAAGCTTGTAACCGAAATTGACAAAGAGAATATAACTGTACGCCAATGTAAAACAAACCGCAACAAAATTGTTTTATTTATATGACACAGATACATTGTGAGAATCAATGAATGCGGAAATACGGATTGAATCGGTTTTGGGAATGGAACTTAAGAAGGGAGGGGTCAACGTCATCCCAAGTCATGTTTGATATTTCATTAATTTCTGTCAATATTATCATTCTGAACAAGATTTCTTTTTCTTTGTTCGCGTATTTTTGAGAGTGTAGACTTATCTAAAGTTATATAGTTTGATAATAATTTATATATTTCATCATTACGTTCCATGAAGTAGGTAAGGTAATGTTACCATTACTGTATAAAGTAATGAAACTTCCTTATTTGTCATGGTAACATTAATACGTTTCAGAACATGTTTTCGAGGAGAAAGTCGAAAACATGTTCTGAGACAAATAAAGGAATTACCATGGCAAAACCAGGAAGTTTAATTAATTCATCATTTCGTTTTTGTAAAATATATTTCCATTCTTCAGCAAATGCACACCAACAGATCTTAAGGTTCACAGTTTCAAAATGATCATTATTAGATTCCAATATCCTAGCATTAACTTAGATACATCAGTAATAAGATATATGTACAAAAATGACAAGACAAAAATCTCAGAACATTGGATAGCACTTCCTAATATGTCCTGTATGATTGGATTAATTGAGCTACGCTACCCATGATTCGCTTTTTATATTTGACATACGATAACATCCAAAAAGGTAACCAACCCACCACTCAGCAAAGGTTACATGAACCTTCCTTTTGGTCAAAGTGGTCTCTTGTAGACTATCTTTTTCACTTAGAACATGTACCGCACCATTTTACCTTTTATTTTTGTTCTTATTCAAGTTATATAAATTAATTTTTGCACAAAATTTTCGCAATTATTATTTCAGCTATTAGAAATGGAGATCCTCCAGTACCTTAGTCCATCAATGAACATACGACAATAATCGTATACTACACTAATGATAATACCAAAGCATAATCCGTAGGCAAAGTAAAATTTCACCTTTAAAATTTCTTATATAAAAAGTCTTGGAATCATTTTAATAAAATATCAAAGGAAGAAAACAATAACAAAGGTCATTATTTTCTGAAATTGGTAAGGAAATTGGAAATTGCTATGTTTACAATCCGTGAATAACATAGCAACAGCATGATCTCATTTATATTCAATTTTTAACAAACTTTCACCAAGTGTATTCGTGATGGATATACCCTATTTTACGTACTTTGTGACAATGCCTCAGAAAGTCATCATATAAACCAATCATAACGTAAAGAATACAATAAAACCTACACCGCAACAAAACTATAATGATCCACTCGAGCTTATAAAGACCCGAACCGCCTTCCGCAACAAACACCGCTTGAGAAATTCCGCATCAGAGAAAGTGGAAGCTCTCCAAATCTGATATTGCGCCAGCAGATAATGATGTCTCTCAGCTTCTTTCCGACTTCCCGTGTAGTTACACGTATCGTTTGTATGGAAATCGATCCATGCGGAGCACAAGGAGAAGAGCACAGAATCGAGTGGGCCGTGGATTGCACAGGCGCTTGTTCACGTTACATCGTAGAGAGGGAATTGACATGGACAAGCCTCTGTGCAGGAACATGCGACTAGATCCTGAGATGGCTGGATACTAAAGTAAAAATAATAATAAAGATAGGAATAAAAAGGTAAGTACGTATTATCATATCAAAAGGATACCAACAAATGTGTATTTAATAAAAAACAAAAAAGAGCTGATTGGTCGTAAGAAAACAGCCGTTGGAGAGGGAAGTTGATGTCATTTCATGATTCCTGTCAGGTCTGTGATTCGAATCCTCTACCTGATTCATTCCAGTGATATATGCTGGGTATACAGGATTCCTAGGTAGACACTGAATTATGCGATGGTTAAAGACGACTCTTGATAGTCGGAAAACCCTTAATACTAATATCTACGTAATAAGTAGTCGAACACAAACGTTGAAGGCAAAGTGTCATAGAAAAATATTTCACTGAGAAACCGCTGGTACTATTGCAACTACTGCGTGAACAATATTTAATACTAAAAAACGCCAGTCTCAATTGCAGGTTTTTTAAATACAACATTCATACTTTCAGTTTATTTTCTTAAACCATAGCAATGGAGTCTAGATCATTTATGTTAATTATATAGTTAAAGACTAGTACCAATTATCAAACTATCTCCCTATTTTTGCAACAGAATATATTATTTATTCGACGACAATAAGTTCAATAGACTTTATTCGTTTTTCCTTGATTTACTAAAACACTTTACCTTCATTAAAATACGAGGTTTTGAAATACCATTAAATTACATTTAAAATTAATACTTCAAGAGATTCTTGAAAAATATTTTAGCGGTAAAAATTGTTTCTTCAGCTCTTCTTTCGTTCAGTCACAAAATTATATGGAGTTTACAACAAAAATAGAAAAATCAGGTTTATTATTAAACTCTACTTACAATAATTTCTTTTAATAACATTAAAATAAGTTCGAGCAAAATACAAATTTCAATTTATGAAATTATATTTAAAACGTAACTAACAATAATTGTAATATATAAGCTTATAAATTTTATACCTAGTACCTTTCTAAAAAAACAAATTATTGCACTTAGGCTCTGAATGTAGTTTTATAAATTTTTATTATATATTGTCATTAAATATGGAAAACCTTCGTCGAATTTCTTTGCTCATTATTGAATTATGCACGATATTGACGAACATAAAGATTGGAGGAAACTAGATGTAAATTTGTAATTTAAACGATGTAAGTGGATAGAATATTTAAAACAGTATGATTAAAGTAAAGATCGTTCTTGTGAAATGTTTTCAATACACGAAATGATGTAACGTGCATCCTATCAATAGGTTACGAAGGGAATACATTCCGCAAAACTTTCTACTATTCACAATTACTTTGAAAGCTCATGAGCAAGTAAGGAAGGCTGTTTTTCGTTAAATTGCCCTTAAATATTTCCAAACATTCCAGTCTTGTGAAATAATTAAATAAACGTATCTTTAATTACTGACTTCGAAATATCATTCGTTAGAAAATCAGTACTTCGATGTTTGATCACAAAGCGAACACCACTCTTGTGGTGCACGTAAAACGTCCCCTCCATTTTCCATAATTAACTCTTATGCTAAAGGTCATTCATCTCAATGAACAGAGGATTATTTCAATGAACAACGACTTTGATGAGCACACGTGCACTCGATTTCTCATCTGATTCACATGCAATCATTTCCTGTTTATTGGGACGAAGTGAGTCAGTGATTCGTTAAGAGCAGGTACGCGAGAGAGCGAGATATGACAAAATAAAACATCACTGTGCGGTCCTAATAAATGAAAATTGTCCAAAACAAGTTACACTTTCAACACAAACAATTATGATATAAATTATATTTTTAAATAATACAAAACTTGATGATATAGACAAAATAATGCAAACAGAACATATAATTTCTTCGAAAAGGATTGACACCTTTAGAACTAAAGAAGTGGCAATTCTTACATATATGAATGAAATGTATCATTGATTTATAATAATCAATTGGACTATGATACTCAAACCCCTCCAGTAAAATTTTCGGTGTCTGAGAGATTCCGGAGGGGATATCTTGCTCGTTGACTCGCCTCGAGTGAATGTGGGTAGTCGGAGATTCTCTTCAACAACGATCGTCAACAATAGTGGTCTGTGTATAAATTTCAGACAGTAATGTTTCAGTTATGTCTGGAAACATCAACACCTTGAACACGTGATACGTCGAAATTGTGAAAAAGCAGAATTTGACCTTTGACATGTTGGTAACATCAGAAATTATTATTATTATTATTCCGTTTAGGATCTCAGCTTTTTCTGCTGGTCGTAGTGAGGTACGGGCTACACCAAGCACACTCACTCTGGATGATCCAAAAAATTTCTGACTATTCTTGATGTGTTGCGCAAAACAGCTTTCTGAAGTTGTACATAAATGCTCTTACGCAATTTTAACATGCTAATACTATTGTGGATGGAGATAGATTTTTTTTTTTTTTTGTGGGGCTTTAGGGCTCGTCAACATCGAAGGTCATTAGAGCCCAGATGGAGATAGAGATGACTCCTGTAGAGGACATTACTACCGGTACTAAGTAAACTCTCTCCATGTTCCATATCCTTTGTATTTCTGCCTTAAGGTCACTGTATTTCTGATATTTTTCCTGAATTGTTTTCTGAAGGTTGTGAGTGTTTGGCACAGTTATGTCTATCAAATAGGTTGCCTTTGTTACTTCATCTTTTAGCACTATGTCTGGTCTATTGTTATAATTGTACGGTCCGTGATTATTGACCTGTCATAATATAATTTGAAGTTTGTTGATTCTACAACGTCAGCCGGCTCATATTTGTAATAAGGTGTGCTATTTTCTATAAGACAATACTTTAAAGCTAATGCTTGGTGAATTATGTTAGCCACCTGGTTATGGCGATGTAAATAATCAGTTTGTGCCAACAAAGTACAAGTTCCGGTTATATGTTGAATTGTTTCAGAAGCAGTTCCACATTTCCTGCACTTATCATTTTCCATATGGGGATCCTGCATTATATATTTCTTATAATTCCTAGTGGGGATAACCTGATCCTGGATGGCCATAACAAACCCTTCTGTTTCAGGAAAAAGCTCCCCTCGCCTGAGCCATGCGTTCGACGCTTTCTTTTCGACATTGGGGTTGCTCAGGTCATGAGGGTGTTTTCCGTGCAGTGCCATGCTCTTCCATTCCAAAATTTTGTCTGCTTCTGTTGAAATTTTTTCATCTAAGTTTCTAGATTCTAATAGGTTTAATGGAGTGTAATTGTTGTCTGAGCTGCAAATGCTGGCGTGTAGTGAGGATTCCTTCATCCGTTCATGAAAATAAGAACGAAGTTGAGCAATCTGTCTGTTTTGTAGGTTTTTTATATCTATAATTCCTCTTCCGCCTTCATCTCTTGGAAGTTGTTGTTATTATTATTATTATTAAGTCTTTCCCAGTCCCGTTACAGTGTAGTAATTACCGGGATTGTCGTTGCATAGTCACTACTGAATCGTCTTGTTCTGATTTCTTCATTATTCCAATTACATTATGATGATTCACCGATTCACCAATTTATTCCTTCACTCATACAATGTTTGAAACTTTCCTGAAGTGTCATGTTATTGCCCGATGTGGGCGGTACCATTTCGCCTTACCATGGTGATTATTGAAGCCTATCACTATGGCAAGTTACCGTCCCCAACCACGGGGAGGTAGGTACCTTACTAATAACCAACAAAAGTTCTTCTCAATTCAAATACCTTTTCAATATAAATTTGCGTTGCTTAAAATATCTTCCGAGATTCAACCAACCGATGATTTTCCTTCCACATAAAAAGCCTGTTCCGCTTTAAATCGGCAAACCATTCTGCTCTCTCCGGATTATAATAAGAACAGTCAAATAATATATGTGCTACATTCTCTTCACCATTATCGCAGAAACAGTCTGTATTATTCCGCAATCCTTGTCGACACCAATATTTATACAAAGTCACCATGGCCTGTTAGCACTTCTATCATCTTTTTCCCTGGTTTAAACCAGTGCTTATATTTTTTCTGTGAATTCTACTTTTGGGATAAATGAATACAACTCTCTCCCTTCATGCGCCCTATCCCATCGTATTTGCCAACAATGCCACAGCTTACGTCTGATCATCTTCCACCCTTGTTTATCTGTCGCCTTAATTAATTCCCCATCTATATTCACTGTTTCGTCTTCGGACGTTATAACGCAACACAATGTTCGTCAATTTTGAAGTCTATGGGCAACAGTCCTAATATTACAAACATCGATTTCGAAGCCACACTCTGGTAACCGTCGTACCAATGGAGTAGACTGAGTCGTTGGATACTCGATAACTTCCGCTCCACATGTCTCGTCTCGACAAGGTCTCCCCATATAATACTACCATACGTTATCATTATGGTTTGTCCACTTGTGATTTATCATAAATTGCCTGTGTAATGTTTTCCATTGTGGGCCTTCTGCTTTAGTTAAGTGCATCAGTAGTAATGGACAGAGATATTAACATACGGAGTATTTATTTTATCCCAACGAGCATTACGTATTTATTAGGGAGCGGAATAACGGATTACTGTATGCGAGAGAACAGTCCAGGTCGCAATGGCTCGATACTAAACCCAATACATACAAACTAAAAATAAATCTAAAAAGAAAAACATTCATTTGAAAGATTTTTTTTTAAATACTCAATTGTTTTGAGATCAATCCACCAAACAACTTATTAACTTACATGAACAAAGATGAGAAGTATTGAGCATATATACAATTCGTACTAGTATTGAATTTATGAGCGGTAAATAAACTTTAAAGACTTTTATTACTCTTAAATATTGTATTCACGGCTTGGGAACGGCAACCTTAAGTATCCCACACATCCATCTTCTTNAGCGGTAAATAAACTTTAAAGACTTTTATTACTCTTAAATATTGTATTCACGGCTTGGGAACGGCAACCTTAAGTATCCCACACATCCATCTTCTTTCATTATTGAATCGATATGTTAATGTCAGCAAAATATAACAGTGCGTCAATCTGTTGATATCTTCCTAGAGTCCCATCAGTACAATTTCACCAGCGTGGAAACTGGAATCATGACGAGAAACGAATACTTTTTTTTTTATACTTTGATCAGAAGTTAACCAGAAACCTCTATCAGTTTGTCAGGGACACCAAAAATATGCTTATTAAGTAACCGGGGCCAGATTCGAAGTCTCCGCTGTCAACGAGACAATATTGCCCCAAATCCATCAACAATGCACCCTAACCCATGCCTTAGCGAAACATTCAATGACTACATGAATTTTAATTTTGTCTTTCCGTAATCAATTATTGGGGTAAACACATTAATGATTTATTCACTCGTAGATATTGATTTTATTTTCCTAAATTATCATTTGGTTTGCTTTGTACAAAATGTTGTATGGTTAATCCTTTTCTAAATAGTATAAGATTTTGGTAATAACAATTATCCACATAATCTTCGTACATAAAACTATCACAGCAACAAATCTAGTTACATGTACTAAATCAGCGATTCCTAACCTTTTCAGTTTTGTTACCCCTATGACCTATGAGGGAAACTGATTTTACCCCGTTTCAAAATGTTATCGAAGAAAACACATGCATACAAATAGCCTTTATTAATCATAAAATTGCTAACAAATATACGTAATTACATTTTAAAAGGGCTCTAATGACCTCGCTGTTGACGAGCCCTAAAGCCCCACAAAAAAAATTACATTTTAATTACTTAATTAATTAATGGCAGTTAATGTGTTGGAATTGTTTTGTGTTTGCAAGTTTTTTTATGTTCAGTTTAGTGTCACTTAATGCTCATCTCAAGTCATGTTTCACATTGGGACGGTGTCTGGCCTTTGTTTTTACTGTTACTAAAGTTGAGAAACCATTCTCACATCTATAAGTGCTAGAAAAAGGTGTTATCATTCTTAGAGCTCTGTCAGCTATAATAGGATATTCAGCAACTACTTTTCGCCAAAATATACCGAGGTCATAATTTTGAAATTCCACTTTGAAAGTGCTATCCTCGCGTAGTCCGAGAAATCCTACTTTGGCTGACACATCTTCATCTTTAAAAATTTTATCATCAGCAGAAAATGGTCTTAATATACAAGAAGAGAACGGTGGTGGCAGCTGCTAGAAAGGGATAGAATACTGAGAGGCTACCAACCTACACAAACATCGCCACTTTTTTTATTAGTGTACATGCAACGCGAGAGAACGCCAACCACTATCTGTCATTATATATACCAAAAATTCTCATTATCTACATACCAAAATTTACAAGCATTATTACCCTCGCAGAATAGCAGTTTTACCCCCGCAGGGTTAATTACCCTCAGGTTCGAAACCCATGTACTAAAGCATAAAATTTCAAAGCAGTACATTTCAAAATTCAAAGGATTAATCAATGGACCACCTAAAAATAAATGGAGAATTGCAACTATTTCAAATATGAATGTGTAACTATACATTATCCTTGAAAAAACCTTCTCTTTCAATGATTTTAATTTTATCGTCTTCACTGACGGTATCATTGTTGTTGGCAACTGGCTTATTGAAAAATCAAGCAGCATGAGCACTACAAAACATCATGCACTATATCTTCAAATTATGCCTCATTATGTTTCCTAAATTTATACATAGTCACACAGCTGTCATGATCGAAGTTAACGATAGCTACAATACGTGTTAAGTTTCTATTATGTTTATAATGCTTTGTGGTTACCCTAATCATCATCTTTCAACGTAAAATATTCCTAAATGCACATTTATAGCTCATGACTAACTGTTCACGACAACTTTCCTCTTCCTGTTCTGAATTTCTGTAGCATTAGCTCCTTTCTCAAATATGTTACGGCAGTTCCACACAAAACAGCGAGAGAATAACGACCCACATTACTTTGCACTTAATCTTCGTTCTCGTCACAAACAATACGATCGCAGGACTTCCGCCCCGTTTTCGCGAACCCGTCGAC
The DNA here is from genome assembly GCA_002313205.1 of Laupala kohalensis. NCBI lineage: Eukaryota > Metazoa > Arthropoda > Insecta > Orthoptera > Trigonidiidae > Laupala > Laupala kohalensis. The sequence goes on along the minus strand of NNCF01129234.1, from coordinate 235,060 downwards.
AATCGCAGATGCAGTATTGTTTCTGGAAAAGCCTCTGATCCCCAGTTCGCCCCCGTTCAGCGGACTTTGCTTCTGCCCTCCTTTCATTTGTTTATAACTGGACTCTAAAATATAAGCTTTCGTAAGTAATTTGCATGGTTTTTACATAAAGACTCGAACAAAAGCATCCGTTTGTCCTGCTCAAAGAGTCAAAAGAACAGGAAATGAAACCTCAAAAGGATATAGCTGTGAACAATGACCAAAAGATCTAGGAAATGTGAGGTCGACTGCCAAAGAAACAGCAGAGAGTTGGCCTTATTTCTGGGAGTTACAGTGAGACTACTTATTTTCTCTGCGAATATGAGTAAAGAAAATTAAATCTCTTTCAGTTCTTCGGCCATTCAATTAAAAAAAAGTAGGATATTTTTTTTGTATTGTAGTATTTGTAAACGGGAAAAGTAGCGTGCTATTGAAGCTTATCTACATGGGGTGATAGAAGGTCGGAGGTGGGTGGTAGGGCTATTGATGGTAGGCGGACCAGTTAGCTGGGTTTACCAACAACTTTTTTAATTAGGATATTATTTTTGGGATATGAATTTGAAAAGAAATATTTATTGAGTTAGTTTTCATATAAAATCAAAAACAAAGGAAGTTGAAAAAAGTTAGTCCCTGAATGTGCTTCCATATATAATTGTAACAATAATTAACGCTTAATCCTTCGCACATATACTTTTTACACATAGAAAATACATTATATCCCCTAGAAATAGGAATAAAAAACTACCATGATATTTTTGGAGACTACCATGATATTTGAGACATCTGGGTTACCACAGGTTTCCATTACCATCAAGATCATGTATGCAACGTAAGTCAGCATACTTTTGCATTAAAAAAACTATCATATGAACTACTGAGAAATATGTTCAATTTGTATGTTCTATTCCAACATCCACTCTGATGGAAATCAGGAAACAAAAATCGATGATCAAATAGTCAAACTCAGGCCTGAGCGACAAAAAAATCCAGATGGAATCTGGAGTGATCGGTGTACAAGGTCAGCAACTGGGTAATCGCCATAGTTCAAAATAGTGTAACTGAGTCAGGTAATTATAAATGACTAACAATAAATTATTTTTTTAAAGGAAATAATTTCTGAAGAATGTAATTCAGACGTATTATTTCTTTTTGCGGCGAATTAATAAGTCATAAAAACAGAAGTGTCTGCTGTTTGTGTGGAATATTTTAGTGTTTTTATAAACAAAATTAAATATAAAATCTTCAGTGTTCATTCTGTCTCTTGGTGTTTTTATTTTCTCTTCCTTAAGACATAATCCTTTGTACTCCCATTGTGAAGCGATGAAGACTGAGTTGTGTCCGAGATTTCAAAGATGCACTTGAGGAAACGAGTTCTCTCATTTGCTGCGGCTTTTTGAGTAATTCCTGGGAAATTCTTAGTCTGAAAAGTAGCGAAAACGACGACAACAAAAAGTGTTTGCTTTGTGAGTGGTTAAGGCTGAGATTAATTCAAGATCTGTTAGAGGTCCTTATTCCATTGTGTGGATTCAAGTTACCTCTGTAAACTTGTAAAATATTATAAACATTAATACACGTAGATAGCTTACGTTAAATACGGATAAAGAAAAAATTAAAACGGGAAGAGATTCAGAATCATAGATTAAAAATTAGAGGGAGGGGTAAAACATCGAAAAAGTTTTTTCTTACCACCAATCGTTTGTAATTATTATTATTATTATCATATCTATCAATTTCATGTCATATTTTATGATAAAGTCAGGTTCATTCCATAAGGCCTGCACTCCCTCTCAACATAATGATTACGGCGAAGGTATTGGGAAGGAGGGTCCATAAGCTAAAAAAAAATTATACATGTTAATTAATGTATTCGGCATATAGGTACTTCAATCAAAAAGATACAATAATTAATACATTATTATTGATATGTCTATTATTTCAATTGAAATCCCTCTCTCGAGCTTCAACAGGAGGGGAGAAGTTTCCCAATATATGGCGAAGTCTTCTAAGCAAATTGAAATAGCGTATGCATTACCTTTCAATTAATATTTACATATTAGTAATAATGTAAGAAAGAAAGTTCAATAACAATGAGCTACTTTTTATTTACTATATTATAGATATCTTGTAATTAACTTAAGAATCTATAGAATATTTCTTCCTAGTGAACAGAACGAGAAAAATCCAAGATATTTCTTTCCCCAACGGAAAGTTCTTTCGAGTTCACAAATATTCTCTAACCTAAATTATAAATTATTTTTGAATCCGCCTCTGCCTTAGGGCCCTTGATCGGAATTGATGGGATGGTCCCTTGCTTGCTTCCGGAGAGTAAATTAGTTTTTTTCCCTCCACGTGGTCATACGCAGTTTGTACTGTTTTTTGACAATAAATTTATTTTTTAATTTTTTTTATCTAAACTAGCTGATTACCCGGCGTTGTCTGGGATTTTTCTTTTACCCTAATCTTCTTCTACCCAGGAAAAAATAAAATCTATCTGCATTGTAAGATAAAGATACTTTTACTTACTGAGTTTTTAAAAAAATAACAGCATTCTTATTTTTCAAATACATAACTTGACTATATATACTACAATATCTCCCGGGAGCCGTGCCGATCGAATTTTCAAGGCATGACTCGGCTACACCATTCCAATAACATTCTGGCAAAATCTAAACTATTATTTGATTTTTTCTTCTCAAATTACTATTTGCAATTCAAGTATTTTAACACTTCTATTTTCAATAACGTTTTATCAATAATTTAGGTTAATTTTTGTAGATAGACGTATGCTGTCGCGGAATTTTTTGTAGAACTCTTTGAGGTAAACGATATTGCAATTCATAGTTGCCACCTATCTCTATCCGTGTAGGTAGCATAAGCGAATATAACTCTTTTTTCCCAATTTTTTCGACATATATTCTCAAAAAACATTTTTATCTTTCTTAATACGCATTTCATAACTTAAAATTAGTTAGCCTATGTTCATCCGGGACATCTTAACTATCTCCTTGCCAAATGTCATCTCGATCGATTCAGCGGTTTAGTCGTGATCAGATAGCAGACAGACAGACACATTGTCGCGTTACGCATTTATATATTAGTATGGATATATACTCCATACTATATAGTTTTCAAGGCACCATTTGAACACTCACACTTCGCACTAGATAAACCCCCAACAAAAATCAGCGATCCTATCAATAAGTACATTTTCTACCGTGGTCTTTTTTATCATACGTCCGTAAAGCGAAAAGTTACAAAATTACTTCAAAGCCTCTCTTTAAGTCTAGTAACGCGAAAATAAATAAAGAAAAATCACAGTCATTTGAATTCAAGAAGTGATTCCGCGAAAAAAAAAAATAGACAATGGAATTTGAGAGGCCGTGACGAAGTGTAATATGCTAAAACCTCCTGCAAGCCGTTCGCTTTGTGTACATACTTTTGCGAGGCGTTGGAGCCCTGTAATACGGGAGGGCCGCGCAAACCAACCGTAAAAGGACCGCCATCCGCTTAATCCACGCAACCTCGAAATCGCGTCGTCAATTTGTTTCACTGAATAAAAGAAGAGCGACACGCGAAGCGAATAGTAGATGGGAGAGGGAAGAGGAAAGTGGAAGGGGTAAGAAACATTGCATATGCTACGAGGAGAAGGTTGTGTGGAACGACGTTACAAGTGGTGTGATACCATCGCTTTTACACAAGTATCGATACGTCACTGTCGATATCGATTTCGCACTTCACTTCGATACTTTGATTAGGATGTTATCTTTCTCATCATGGGCAGTTACGAACAGCTTCTGGAAGTTTCTTAGAGGTATTCGCTTTAAAGAGATTAAACACTCGATAGTTATACGATCATGAATTCTTTTAATTAAGTGACAAGTCACTGACTATATCATCACATTATACAATTCAAATATCATTTCCCCAACGGAGGAAACAAATCTTACGTACTAAACATCCTACAGTATTACGTATCATTACCACATCGTTCTTCACATTCTTATAACCGAACAGTATTATTTATGAATAATAAAGAATATGTTCCTGGAATATCACATTTCTATAGTTCCAAAAGAAAGGTTGCTTCGTGAAAAATAGTTCTCCACTAATTAGATCAGGCATATTTAGACAACTGTCTTTCTTGCTCCTTTAAAATGTGTGCACAAAGAAGCTGAAAAGTGAATTTCTATGTTCTCTAAGCTTCTTTTGGGGTATGAGAATATAGGAATTCACTAGAGAAATTCGTATAATTGAAACAGCCTCCCTAGCATATTCGTACGTACCCATTACAATTCTTTCGTTGTTAAAATATTGAAATGAAATTAAAAGTGTGGTAGAGTCTGTTACGGAGTGAAAATCCCCCTTTAAATATTTATTCAACAATCGTTCATACTAATTATCACGAATGAAAGAGGTTCATATTAAAAAAAACAGATGCATTATTCAATTATTTTTAACGATTAATTAATTCGCTAAAATTAATTCAAAATTCCGTTAAAAATATCGTAACAACGGTTTACAAATTATTGTTTATGCACGCTTATTTCCACACGCGTAATCCCACATAAATTATATCCAGGTGATATTAATTCAGATAATTTGTGGTATAATGACTTTCTTAATTAGGTTTCGTCGAATGTTTCTTACCCTTCATACTTTCGAGAACGATACAACGATGGTGTTAAAACCTAAAAAGAAAGTGACGGGTGGGATTCGTTCTTTGTGTTCTTTACACTTACCTTTACACAATACAGCGCAATGAAAGTAAAGGAATGAATCTTAAACGGCAACCGTATTGAATGTGAATTTTTGCGCGTCATCGATCGTAACTTCAAAGCAGATTTTTTTTCGCCGGTGAATCCCGTCAGACTCATTAATGACTTGACCCGAATTGCACTCTTCGATCCAACAAAAGGATGTTTCAACCAAACTATTTTGTAGGCATGCAGTGCTGTTATTATACTCCAATTATCGAATAGTGAAACTACAAATCATTTTACCTATATTTTTATGAATAATATTGTTTTTATTAAATTGGAGCTTTAGGTCTCGCCAACGTCTAAAATAATATTTTTCATTTCTAATCGTTCTAAGATGTTATGATATTGAATTTTCACATCATTAATAAATATCATGATTCAAACAACTATTAATATATAACTAAAAAAATTTGTGACATTTGTGAAATTATCCAACTACGATTATCACATTTCAATGAAATGAGATAATAAATTTATTGAACTTTCAGGTAAGTCCGAAGGTTTTATCCAATCGTGAGTACTTAATGTGTCACAGATTACGTAGTGGCTAGTCGTTCACATCTGACACTGATTCGAGAATGTTTTGTAAAATATTTACGATTTTTTCTATATTTCACATTTCGTACGTGATCGGCTTCATATGATGTTTGGCATAAACAATACGTTTGCTGACAGCTGTCTGATGCATTCAGCCGATTTAGTATATGGTTGAAGGTTAACTGTTACCAAATCACACTAAGATCATGAACGGTATGGGAAAACACAATTCATAGCATCACGCTTTGAGCTGTTGCTATCCTTTCCCTTCACGCTGCAATTATTATATAAGCTTTCATTAAATTTAGACTAAATGAGTGGCAATTTGTGCATGAACACAACCAAACTACCACTTCCACTTGAATACATGTACAACAATTTGGTGAGTAATAGTTCATAGAATCCGCACGAAGTTTGATTCGATTCTATGATTCTATAACATTCTATGAGAACTTGCTACTTTTTAGTCATTTTCGGAAATAGTCTACTAATCAAAGTTTCAAAATACCAGAATGTCTCCAAAGTTATAAAATTATCTTACATTTTATATATCTCGCTATAGTATACTCAATTTTTAAGGGTTGACTAATTCCACCAACTCATTATTGTATACAAAAGTAATTTTCTTCGAAAGCAAATGAATTTTTATTGAAAACGTGACATTTCTACTATTTATGTCCATTATATAGTATTTACATTTATTTACTATCCTGTTCAATTATTCTGTTGGTATGTGAATTTTTGTTGTTTCTATTTATTTACACATAACGAAGACTCCATCTCGAGTAGAAACGAAGTGTGTGAATAAATCAGAATAAATATATAATATGACCGTCCACAAAAGGTCGTAAATTATAATTAATTTATTATGTAAAATGTCACGTTTCGATTTGTAATGAACCCTTATAAGAACATAATTCGGTAAATTTAAATAAATCTTTATTAACGTCATCATTCTAAAATTAAATCACTTTCATTAATATATTTATTTATTATTTTGTGTCACGATTTTAAATAAAGTTTTTCTTCGTTAATGAAAAAAATGTAAATGTACGTGAAAAAATGTTTTTTCTCCGAACGTTACCCTTGCTCACCCTCATCTCGTGCACCCTGAGGTCCTCTGATGGCAGCTGCCGCCTTTCGATCGGGAGTTGCGGATGCCCGAGTCGAGGGGTGGGCAAAAGAGTGGGGGGGAAAGGGGAAGTGATCCCGTTGAGGAATGTTGCTCTCACGTGTCTGTTACTATCGTCACTGAGAAGCCGCCGCCGCAGAGGCCCAAGAGAGATGATGTTCGCGCGGCGAAAAGAACAGCAGCCTTCAGGTCTCGAGGGTGTTGACTAGGGGGAGGTTACGGTTACGAGAAAGGGGTGAAGTCTCCTCATCCAAACAATTTTTTTAAATAAATTTTTTGATTATATATTGTATGGGAAAAATGAAAATAATTGCACGTAGTCTTCAAGTTCGAAATGTCTTAAAAAGTATAAAATCAAAGTAATTGAGGTTTTGTCAAGTATTTCAACCCGTAAGATTTTTGAATCAACATTTGTAACCTCATAAATCAAATAAGTTGGGTATGACTAACCAATATTTCGTTTTCCTGGGCATTATTCCAATTTAAAATTTACCATTAGTAATTCCTATCTCCTACTACACCATTCGTAGATTATAGTAAGGGCAAGAAAGTCAAGGATGAGAAGTCCGAAATGAATCACTATTAACGTGTAAAAATTGTGTATGAAATTTCTTAATTAACATTCATGGTTTCATGATTCGAAGAAGTGTTTTTCACGCATCTTAATGTAACTCGCAAGACTGCCTGTCAAGGCATCTGTCCTGGACCTCACATTCTGCAAACAAATCTTCTTCCATAAATTATAAGTTGTTTTGTAATTCACAGAAAGTTATAAGTATTAAAGTGTTGATAGTGAAAAAAACTGACGTTTAGAGCGTATATTAACAAATAATTATGAACATGATAATTGCAGTTGAGCAATGTTTCATAAAATATCTAATTACTTACGGACCGCTCACTCTCTCCACGCTTGTCATAACATACTCAAGTTAATATAAGCAATTCACATCAACGCGAACGTCATACCAGACTTTACGATTGTAAGCTTAAAACTACCATCTTCTCCCCATTCCACCTCAAAGTGAAGGACGGCAGCGTGACGCATTCATTGCAACAGTTGCAGATGCATTGCGTCTCATAGCTCCTGGGGGTACCACCTCTGCATCACCATTATTAATTCAACACAGGACTGTGTTATACAAGGAACCAACTCACAATACACTCATGGTGGGACCAGCACCATGAGTGTATTGAGCAAAATCGCCGAGATGTATAATTCTTTTCATTATTTTTATTCTAATTATTCATAAACCAAGAATATGAATAATAATTAAAAAACGTGATTTAATTTGTATTTATCAGATAATAGAATGTTACAAATTCAGGAATTCACTTAACTCGTTTAAAATGCATTTTTTTAAATATGGCGGCCGAGCGCAACTGCTTCGTGATTTATGCATCGCACCTCGGAAAAAGTGTAATATCTTCCTCAAATGTCCGGTGACATATATAGATATGACATAAAAGTGATGAAAAAAGAACTACGGAAAATTTACTACAAATCAAAGTAATTTTTCATCACTTTCGTGATTAAAAAGTTGGTCTTTTTTTAAAAAAGTATTTCCCCCATAAGACACCATGTATTACACCATCAATTAAGATGCAATTATTTCATTTCAATGGCCCGTGAGGTATTATTTTTAAGTAGAAATCATAATAAGTGCTTGTTACTCTGTCCGTTAATACCGATTTCAGGTATTTTAGTGATTTAATTCTACCGGCGCTAGTACCACCTAATGTTGAGAAAGCCGAATTTTAACGAAGCATTGAATCGAAAATTCCCCATTTATTTTATACAACAAAAATTTAGTTTCAAGATCTTTCCAGTAACGATATCTCAGTAGTAATTTTTATTATAATTTTACGAGTTAAAACTCTTAGAGATTAAAATGTGGGTTAGTTCCAGGTTGCATAACACAGTCCGTCCTAAAACGTCGCGTTTTTTACATACCACAAACACCTATCTGTAGATTAATTATGTTAATTGAATGAAAATGGGAGACGGGACCGAGATTCGAACTCGAGATCTTGAGCTTAGCACGCCTATGCGCGTGTGATAGTTGTGATAGTTAGAGGGAGAATTTATTATTTTTTTAAACTATTATTTTCAGTCATTGGGTAATATTGCTAGTGATGACGTAAAATATTGATTTTTCTCTTATGATTTAAGAAGTGATTTTTTAATTATTGATGTGATAATCTTTAAAAAAAACTATTTCATTATTGCTGACGCATATTTCCAATTATTTTTCTACAGGTTAAGACAATTTCTTCTCGGTAGAAATAAGTATTGCAAAAGAATTATTGACATTTTATCTTGCAGAATTCTTTTAAAAGGCATTTTATTGTCTCTGGAAGCGTTCCCTTCACTATACCTAACTAGTATGACGCTTCTGAAACGATAGATGGATTGTGAAACAGGTCTTAAGAATGTACAAAATATGAATCACAAATGTGAGACCACTGAAAACGTTCGTGCTGTGAAACACCACGTTATCACATTGTTGGATTCTTTTTAACCAGCTAATTAACAAAGTTGACAATATCTTATCAACTAACAGTGCGTGAAGAACAGTTTCTCCTCTTCGTATTTTGAATTCGTAAAGTAAAAGGAGGAATGTAAATGACCTCAGATATATTCGAAGTTCCTGAAGAATTTACTGACACAAAATATACATTCAAAGATTATTTGGAAACGAAGTTAAGCGTCAATTTCTTCCGAAGCAACAAAAGATCAAATTGCGTCGTCTACGGCAAAGTAATTGCGACTGATCGGGACTCGAACCCGGAACCTTCTGCTTTGGCCGCAGGTGGACTAATACTCAACATCCATCTGACTGTTCCGGTCAACCTGCGTCACACCCCGTATGTTATCACAGGCGGTTCTTTATACTTACTTTGCCGTAGAAGATGCAAACTTCCCTCCCCGTGTAGGTACTCGGAAGTTGTGAGTTAGAATTGGACTGATCATTCGGTAGCGTGCACTTGGAATATTTCCAACTAATCAATAAATTTTAGCATAAAATTAGCGACGAGTCGGTATTCAAAGCAGAATCTCCTGCACTCATCTTGTCCTCTAAACCAGCGGTGGTTCACAAAAACATTTTGACATTAATCGCAATTTCTTACCTTCGAACCATATTACATTTTGTCATTATGTATTAATATTTTTTAAATTGAATTTTCTGTGGGAAATGTTTGAAAAACACATTCATCTGTATAAAATAATCACTAAGTGATCCGCGATATTGAAACCGCTTAATTTAGTGGTCAAATAAGCTTAAAGGTTGGCAACTGCTGCGCTAAACCATTCATTCGCCTTCCACAACAGTGTACTATTTCATCCAGACTTGATATTCGCAAGACCTGGGACATATCCTCATAGAATGGATATATGAATCTTACACTGAGAAACCACTATGTAGCCCAGCCAATGAAGGTCCAAATCTATGCCAATCCGTAGATGTGAAGACAAATGAGAAAGAGAGATGTTGGATGTTCTCCCTGGAATTCTCTACTATTCCGGAATTAAAGAAACAACAATTCACAGTTCGAATTAAATTTTTTTCCCACGATACCTCCTTCTCTTGATAATACCTCAATGACCAGTACAACGACTACAGAAGAATGAAATTTTCTTTATAACCTGAGCAGATTAGGGTAAGAGCAGATATGTATTACCTGGTTCACGAATTTCTTTTAAAAATTGCATCTTTTACTAGCAGAACCCATCCAGCTTCACCCGGAGAATTGATTTCTTCCCAGCTGCTTCACACAATTTCATGTAGTTTCAATGGCGGATCTACACCGTAATAAAGGTGGGGGGCTAACCAGGAAGCATTTTTGTTTAAAAATTATGGTTTTACAACACAAATATTATAGATATTACCGTTAAAAATGCATCAAATAAATAATTAACAATATGGTATTGTTAGTATTAACAATCACTTATTAGTTGTTAATATGGTATTATTAATTTTATTAATCTGATATTATGAATAATAATAACTATAACTAATTACAATTATTAATCTGATAACACTTTAACAAAGTATGCCATTTGTCAACTTCAATTTTATCAGTTAAGAGTTCAGGTCCAATGAGCCTGAACTGTTTACGCTCAATGGACTGCTACGGTATCCGCATAATGTGCTCATGAAAAGCGCTAAACGTTCGAGACTTCAAATACGTCAGTGGTGAAAGGAAGTGTAAGACAAACGAATACGGTCCCGTGTGATTCGCATGACATTTGTCAAACTTCCTTGTATGTCGTAAAAGAGTAACCGGTGCTTTCCTCAGCGTAATGGCCAGTGAGAGAATATTGGGAACACCAAAACTTTTATGACTGGCGGTGGCTCGTGTAATCCATGCAAACTAGAGAGGAGTCCGAACTCTTTCTGAAAATTGTCCAACGAACCTATTGCAAATAAGGAGGGCGCTCGCGTACATAAGTTGGCACGGGGGGGGTGTGTGCAAAAAGTGGAACTATTCGAAGATTACAATTTGGGCACCAAAATCTAAATGTACGAGAATACGGAGTTCGGACTCCTTTCTAGTCTTCATGGTGTAATCCAAGAGATGTCGTTTCACATTGAAGTTCATTTGGAAATCCCAGAATTGGACAAATTCTGTTTCGTAACAGACATTTTACTTTAGTAATCATTTGGAAGAAGACATATGAGAAAATAAACCCAGTGACATTGGAATGTCAACCAGGACAGGTAAAATAAGATGTAATTATATCTCTCGACCAATCGTTAAATATTGAAGTCTGGCGTACAATTTTCACCCTACGATCAAACATTGGCAATGATTGGATTCTCGTACTGACGTGAATACAGAACGACACGTTTCACTTATTGTGAGATCAAATTCTGTCCGAATGGATTCCTCTCTTTTTAAGTTAATTTTTTTGATAAATCAAACATTTTAAGACAAACAAAGGAAGACGTTCAAAGATTCCAATTTAATAACTAAAATGCAATCAAGAAGTATTTGAGTCTATATTTCTGAGCTAAGGTAAAAAACCAGTGAGACAATTTAGGTACAAAGCAAGAAATATTCAGTTAAATGAAAAGAAGGAGAAGGGACTAATCAAAGTACGAAATCTAAAAAAACAACAACCTTCAAGTCTGCAGCAGTCGAATTGTTTGAACATCTAAATAGAATTGGTCCTAGAAAATATTATTGAATTAATCTGTATTAAGATCTTAAGAACAAGCAGTTTATACGGATTAAAAAGTCGCAATTTTCTTCTGTGGGTATTGTTTTTATAAACAATGAAACTAATACTGAACCCAAATAAACATAACATTAAATGCGCAAAAAAAAATTTACAATGCTATTTATTTATATCTTTATTTCAAGACAGTTCCTGTACATTTTATAATCGAATTTACGTTAAAACAAATTAAACAGTACAAATTTGTGATGAAAGAAATGCAAATAACAGAAATACGATACATATGTACACGAGCAAAATGTACTCTAAGCATCTCACAACATCATGGAATCCAATAAAAAACCAGGAGTCAAAATGTAACTGCAAAACTTGAATCTCGCGCAAACTGGGAGAACTCGAAGTGCTTGCTGTTTCACTTGCTTCGGAGCGGAAACCAAATCGCCTTCCAGGAATCTTGATCTGTAGCGCGTGGAGAAAAACTTGAGCGCGTATGGGAGTATGAGGAACTGTAGCGAACGACTTCTGGAAACACATGAGCGTCTTCAATCGCCATGTTGCAGGAAATGCGTAGGGGACCACATCTCAATAAAACGGGACTGTAAAACCAGAGGTTTAAATACCTCTTCGAAGTTTATGTCTCGGATTTCGTTTCCAACAGTTAAAGGAGTTCTTATTTTTATCTATTGACTAAGTGTGAGAAATTTAGGACTTTACCAATGCTAAAATTAGATACGATTTCACACTAATCACAAAAAATACCATCTGAAATGTATCAGGAACGTAGTGAAGTAATAAATTCGATACGATTCCTATTTATGCAAAATTGAAAATATTTCCAATTTTGTGGTAAAGTTAAGTGTCATATTTTAATAGTGGTTTAATATTTTATTTCTCTAAGGTCATGTTGTGTTAGTGTCAATAGAGACACTTCATTCATTAAAGAGTCAGGACTGAAATTTAGACTTACTTCTAGATAGCCATAATACAATATTTCAATATTTACTTCGGATGCGCAACTTCTGGACGCTAATGCTCTTAAAGAGCATCAAATAACTAACAGCAAGTTCTGTATGTGACGTCCGACAACCTCCATTTTAGAGACACATTGTGGGGACAACCACATAGTGATACTGTTCTTCAGGTTAGTTCTGGTGTGGACAATGTATAAATTACATACTGCTGTCGTCCACGAAGACGTTACAATCCTCTATTACCAAATTTAAACTTAAAGATATAACACTACTCCATTAAGATGAAATGAAAAAGATATTACATTGTTGAACTGTCAAATGGAAATTTGTTAAGAATCATAAGAAAAAATACAATATATATACGATCTATCCAATCAATTAGCAGATAATAATTGAAAGTTCTCAAAAATTAGAAATCAGTATCAGACTTCGCAATACTTCTTATTCGTAGATTTGAGTGAAACCGATAACTTAATTTTCGCGGAAAGTATCAAAGTTAAACGTTGACCGTGTGACCCACTCAGGTAAAAGTTCGCCCCCATCTCCTGTCTTTGAAAATATCATGGAAGAATTTCACGCCCCATCACATAAGTTCGAAGACATGAAAAACAAATTGGAGGTGGTAAAACCGTTCGTTATTAGCGAAACGTCTTCGGCAATGCGAATAAATTAGAAATCATACCTTTAAGAATAATTAAATTATTTAATTATAATCGGCATTTAATTAAGTACGAAAAATTGAAAGTATTGACATATCACTAGCGATTCTTATTATTTACTGGAATGAAATTAACTTAGGAGAATTATGAATTATATTTTAAGCATATTTGTAAGCAATTTTTCAATATAAATAATCTTTCTCCACTTGTAGATACTTACTTTTTGTATATTGATGAGACCACCCAACAAAGCTTCCAAGACGGCTTCGAATTTGCTTATAAATCAGAGTGCAATTTAATCACACCATACGATTTTGACGCTTTAAATACCACGTTCGATGAGTACAGAGCGGAACAAGACTATTCTATAGGAATGTGTTTGTGTGTGTGTGTTTTTGTATATTTAGGCCAAATAAAATAAAAAAAGAATTCTTTAAATGATACCGACGTAACTTAAAATAATTAAAATTCTTTCTTTTTTTTTGCCTAAGTGTGCAAAAAACAACATCCCTATTGATAAACATGGCTAATAATTCTCACACAAAAAGACTATTCCACTCTTTTCAAGCCTTCATTATTACGTGACACAATGATTGTTAATTTACGTAGTCACAAGTGGATACTTTTTTTTGTGTGTGTGTTCATTCAAGAGGATACAGTTCACCATTTCTCGTTCGGATCCAGAGAAGATTATTAGCGTAACATGATGCTCACCCATGCCAACGTGAACTACAAGTTTACTGCCCGGGATTTTCGTACAAACACGCCAGTTTCTCTTCAAAATTTCTCAATCACGCATTGACCCCTGAAGTTTATGTCTCATCACCGAAAAAGAAAAACCAAAACCTGACAAGAGATCTTGAAACTGAAGATACAATTTACGTCGGTGCCCCAAACGAGTGGAGAAAATAGGACGCCAGCTGCTCTCCCTGGGCAGGGGTATTCGTGGAGGAGGGACGGGCGAGGCAGCGAACTTGACCTCCTCGTCGGGGTACAGGAGGTGCACCAGGGCAGGGGCGAGAGGAGTCTCAACGTTGCCGCGTCTTTTCCCTCTCCTTCCCCGTCTACATCGTCCTCTCCCACCGCCACTTCGCCCCTGGCGGCCGGCGGGAGAATGGAGTTTCACCAGACAGAAAAAGAACGAGTCGCACGCACGGACGATCCGTGTTATGTACACTCACAGGCCCATTGTAATGCGCCGTCGCAAATAGCTGCTTCGAAGTATGGGTTATGTGGAAAGAGAATTCACTCCAAATAATCAACATCTTTAAGATCCATTAATCGACGAGAGTTTGAGAGAGCTAATACACACTTCGTCCATTAAATTCTGAATCAACAAAATAATCACATTCTTAGAAGATATCTCAAAGAAACATTTTACATTTAATATAAATATATTTTTTCATACATTTAATATTTTCCTACAATTGTGCTTATCGATACTTCTTTATTCTACGGGATCTCACAATATTCGCCACAATGATGATGAATCATTTCTTAATTATTTGCCAAATATTTTTGTTTATTTTTATTTTTTGTTTGAACATTGTCTTCATTTAAGAAATGAAGAGAAATGTTATAATTACACAATTTTTATTATTTTTTTTTCAAGTTGACGATAAACATGTCTGCTATATTACGACGTTATACTAAACATATATTTCTATATGTTCACAAATATATGCATAACCATGTTCAACCTGTAGACAGAACTACGTGTAAATCGATACATCCGCGCACTTAGCATGTGTGCCACCTGGGTTCCCTTATAACGTGTAGGGGGATGTATCCCAGATCTCCCGAAGTATCAGGACTGGATGGAAATGTGGTGGTGGAAGGCGAACGGTGATGTAGAGACATCAAAACAGTTCCATTCCCAACATGTCGCCATATTCATCTGACCGTTATTATCACGTTATATTCGTACTTTTTCGACACGTACATTCATTAATTGCGACACGGATTTCGACGGAATTATTCCTAAGACAAATGTCGAGATGTCAGTCCTCCTTCATAGAACTATGCACGATATTTCTCCCATCTTATCGACTTCCTTCAACTGACTTCAAAATACTTCGACACTTACAATATATTACTGGGGAAATCTCTCTCTAAAACAACATGTGTGGTTCTTCTGATTCAGCTTCTACAAAAAAAAAAAAAAAAAAGGAATATCAATATGATTATTCAGATTAATAGTTCGCCTTGTGTTCACAAAATATCACCATCATTCCGGTTGAATGATAGAGATTAAATTCATTTATGTATTCATTCACTTCATTCCTCTGAAGTTACCAAGTGGAAGCAAATCGGAAATAAATGCTACTTGAAGGAAAATTACTCGAGCGATGAGAAAAAACTGGGAAGTGAAGATGGGAGCAAGCCATTACACGCAACAACAAGATGTTACCAACAGCCCCCGGTTGTACGACCTTATGTTCCATTTAATAGCTCGTACTAGCCGTGCTCCTCTATTCTCCTACAACATGACTTCATTGGGTCTTGAGGTGCTGATGCGATGTTTTCTTTCTGCTGCTACCTGAGTACTTCCTTCATTTAAGGCGGATTTCGGAAGCAAAAGTTTTGAAATAAATTCAGAGATCTTACTAATTAAACCTTCAATATTCAGATACGACATTCACACTACCTTCACAGAAATTCTTCATACATAATACATTCTTTGCATCAAAATGAAAATGAATAACTGAATCTTACTCATCTACTACAAGAGGAATGAGATTTGAAATTTAGCTCTCCATAAATTCTCAATATTCTTTGACAACTTACAGGACACAATACTGGGTAGATTCCAGTTAGTTGTTTTTATTAGTAGTGGTCATTACATTTAGGCAGTTTAAATCTTTTTCGTCCAAGTAAATTGTTCCGAAATGCAATAACGGATTTGCCAAATCCAAATCGGCAAAATATATCGTAAGTACTCCCTGTTAGGAGGTATGTGTGAGAGAAATCCGTTTTTTTTTCTTGTTTGTACTAAAAATTTATTTAATGTTTTTAAAATAAATTCTGAGAGAAAATGAGTAATGGATATTTCGCGCAGATTGAGAGCATTACAGAGATCATCCTTTGCTTGTTTTCGCCTTCGGAGAACGGCATGGCTTCACCCTTCCCGCAGTGAAACTAGGTAAAGACAGGTTTTCGATCATCATGTCTGTATTTATTCATTCAGAACAGACCATTGATCACGATCCTTGAACATAATTAAACTCATGCCGACCCAATCCTTAGTGCGTTGAAAGAAAGGATAGTCACGAAGACAAAAAGACTGTCACAAGTAACTCGTGTAGAAGACAAAAATTACGTGATAGAAATCACGGAGGGATTGGAGCAACTATGCAACATTGAAACTAAGTACAATACAACTTCATTTATCCGGACTAACAATAAAAACGACAGTTATCCGGGTATTGGAATGTCTGGATAATCCAGACATGGGAAATCCACACATACACAAAACAAAAACAACTGTCTTTTCTATTACATTTTAGTCATAAGAATCAATTACTCTAAACTACAGTGTATCAAAATGCAATATAGTTCTGTGAAAACCCATTTTTTAAACTCCAACCCAAATTCAGCGACAATCTGAAAGAAAATCTCCCAACGTTCAGAATTTTTTCGAAACTTTTTCAACAAAATTTCCTGTACAAGTCGCCAAGTAAATATGAATATGGTCTTCGACAATTTCTGTGATTGGAAAAAACTTACTGACGTTTCATGCACAGGACTGTGGACAGAAATCACGGGCACCAGGACAAAAAGTTCCGCCCCCTCCCCCCATCTCCGTCCCCCTCATCGCCTCATCTACAATTAAACAAGACACTTCAACTATTGTATCAATGCGCGCATACAACGTAAATGATAAAAGTTCTTAGTAGTACTAACTGAAAATTGTGTCGGAGCTTGGATTTCGATTCGGGGGGAGATTCGAAACCACAAACCAGAAGAAGTGTCGGTAAGTAAGAAAGTCTTTCTAATATGTGACCTGCAATATTTCAAAAAATTAGTGACATGATATACGCCGTAACTGAGTAAAGTGGAACGAATATAGTAACCCAAGAATCTGACATATGTTTAGACAGGACAGAACTGACAACCCCGTGTTCATGAACTGACAACCCCGTTCTCTTGTCGCACCAGGAAGATTTTATCTAATAGATTGTACTCGGAAATAAGACATACCGAAACACATTTAATCTTTGAATTTCATAAAAATCATTTGAGTCATCCTATGTACGGAATAAATTTTTATACTTGAGCAAAAAAATTTTTTTTTAAAAAAAAGACCTACCGGGCCGTGTCCCAATCCCGGAGCTACAGCACCGGCTGCCCACTCATGCAGGGCCCACTCATGCAACAAATATCATGAAATGATATGGTTGGTACAAGAAATGTCTGGTAAGAAATCAATTAAAATTCCTGAGTGACTCTATTTACACTATAAAACAATATTCTGCAATGTACAGATAACACGCCGAGGCGGATCTATGGGGAGGGGTGGTAAAGGGGACTGCTATAACCCCCCTCCCCAAATAGACTTCAACTCTCAACAGATGAAGGTATACTTTGCCACTTTTAACAATTAATAAATTTGGTTACTATTTAACATTATTAATTTTTGATTATCTATTTGGTGAGTTGATGTATTTTATTTAAAAGATAATGTTAATAAAAATTGTGTTGTAAAACCATGATTGTCAAATAGAATCGCTCCCCAGACCCCTCTCCGGTTATCCCCTCCCTTGACTACGGTCTAGACCCACCGCTGATAACACGACATTTATTCCAAAAGAAAAATAAGTGACAAAAATGTCTGCAAAACATTGACCTACTAAAAATACCTAAGAAAGAACCTAGGAAAAAAACATAGACATTACACAGCAAAGTGGTGGAAACCAAGTGTCCTGTCTTAATTCCTATCCCGTATATGAAGTCGTTAGTTCAAAGAGCAAAATTATAAATTAATACTTTGATTATAAAACTGGTCTGAATAAACTGGCATACACGAGCAAAGAATTGGCCGCCATTTACAGAAATTTCTCTCTCTTCCCTCAGTCATCCGACTCACTGAAGAAAGCATTTCATTAAAAATAATTTATTTCTCACTTGCCAACGATATAAACATTCAGTGTCGGTTTTTGAATTTCCTATATTAATGGCCTTTTAAGAGAATGTTTTTCAATGAAGTCAATTGACTTTCCTCTCATGTGACATTCAAGTACTTCATCAAAACAGATGATAGTGATCTTGGAATTGAAAATGCATATAGATTCCAATGGTAATGAAAGTGTTATTCAGTGCATTATATAAATTCGTACGTACATTTGAAAACACAAACAAGTTTGTTGCTATTCTAAGTCCTCGCAAAGATAATATTTTCACGTACATTTAGTCAGACCCACACTGCTATTTCAAGGTCATGGTCAAATTCCCGGTGTTGTTCTCTGAACGAAGACGAAACAAGACTATCTGGAGTGCACTACAGTAGACAAAGAATCTTCGCGTCCTACTGTATCCGAGGGAGGTAAATTGAGATAAATAGTCCAGAATATAAACATTTTCATCAGCACGTCACAAAAGGATAAGATCATTTTCATCAATGCCAAGTTTGTTCCCATTCTGCAAAGTTTCTTTCTTTTTCATTTACTCCATTACTCCAAACTCTCATACTTGTTCTCCACTGTTTTTCAAAAAAAAACTGTCGGATTATAATGATAAAGAAATTACACATATCCTAGAGCTTTGTCTCGTAATTACCAACTTTAGTATCTTGTAATTTACGAATATATATCCTCGATAACACTTCATGAATTCCAAAACAAAAGTTTGGTACTGTGTGTTGACAATAATACCCAGCCATAATTAACGAAATATAAAAGATCGGTTGAAAACGGATTTTTAAACCATATGTTTCATTAATATCTTTCAAATAACCGGAGATGAAAGAGTATTTGTCAAAGTTCGAACCAAATTATGTTTATTATCCAATGATAATAACCATTCTCGATGGCATTGCGTCGATGGCACAGCTCAATACATATATCCTAACAATATAATATGTACAGAAGATAAATTGATGAGTGTTATTGAAATGGAGAATCAGAGACTATTATATTGCACGGATCAAAAACAAGAAATAAAAAGAATTTCGCGAGGAAGCGCTACAAACACGTTTTGACGAACGATTAATCCACTGTTTGAAATGACAGATGAAAGCGAAGAATTGAATGATTCAAAACCGCATTGCTTTTTCAAGGGGTAATAGGTATTGAAATACAACCTTTAATCACTTCAACAATTTCCTAAATATACCCATTATTCGCTGAGATAAATCTCCTCAAAGACAAAAAAAGGAGAATGATAATAATATGTAAATATTATACTAATTGAGTTATGGTTTATCCACTGGATGTAGGAGGAACATAAAAAAAATCGAAAAATCTAATAACTTATCAATAGGAGAATGAATACCAACTTTTTCAAAACATTTTGCTTTTGTGAACAACATTATTAATTTGTATTTTCCTATTGGAGAAGATTACTTGCGAATTAATGGGGAGGATTATTTGCAATATCTGCTGACTAGTAGTTGCTTGGAGCTAAAAATAATCTTCCCATCTTCACAGTATGTGTCTATACAGATCTGATATATGATGTTCCACCAGCAGTACCGGTTGCGCAAGTTAAGAGCTCTCAATAATGCTTCAAGGGACGTTTATAGAAATTGATTATTCAACATATAAATGTAAGAACCAAACCTTCTGGAGCCGTTTTAGGCTATCCATGTTTGTTTGAATTTTATGAGTAATTTATATAACTGAACCCATGCAAATAAGAACGTAACTTCCCAGATTCATTTTTTCTGTCCCGAAACTATAATCTTATTTTTCATTTTTTTGAATCATCGCCAGTCATAAATTTGGTACAAAAATAAAAATGAACAGAAAGGGTAGAACACAGAAAAGTTTGGAGAAAATGAATACTCAAATATTTGATTTTACTCTGGGGTTTTCAATGTTTTATTTTCGATTTGGTACCACAAAATAAGAAAATAAGAAGTATGTGAAAATCAATTAATTAATTTGATGCAAATTCATGAAATCAAACGAGTGTATCTACAAGTATGTACATAGTTACCTGAAAGAGAATTTTGTGTAAGAAAATTGGAATAATTGACTTTCAAATGAAAAAAGCGAAATAATATAAAACAAACTCACCAAGTTTGGATATCCTCCGGTTGGGGCTCCACAACCACAGAAAGTACACACGCCTGGGATTCAAACACTCACACTCACACGTATTAAACACAAAATTACACTATCACAGATGGCTGAAGGGCATTAATCACGCAAATAAGTTTGTGTCAACTCCTTTTGATTTTGGGTCCACCACACACGATATATCCTCAACAGAATATCCTTAAAAACGTACAATGAAATTTCTGGACGATGCTCTCATAAGGGTGTATTCTGACTATGATGTTTTATCCTTCAAAATCCACAACAATTTTTTTTCTTTCAATAATAGTTCTTTCAGTATCCTCAACAGCACTTCTGAGATGTAAGCACAGTATCCTCTAATGACAATGTTATCTTGACAGTCGAGTACGTCGCGCGTGTGTGTCGGAGATGTGTCCTCACAGTGACGTAAGGCACGACGTCCCGACGCGGCGGTTGTCCCGCGACTGAACTCGACCTGCCGCCGTTTGCGCTCAGCGCGACGTGCCTCCTATGTTGACGTGAAAGCTTTTGACCGGCGCCACTACGCGCCGCCACTGCTCCTGTGTCCTGGGGTCGCGTTGAGCGGAGCGATTCATCTCGTGTTGCTTGTTTTGATGTTTTCAAGTGATTCTTCGAAGTCAGAGGTAACAATTCAAAAAATTATGATAAATTAAGAACGACATATTTTAATTATATTTGTAGAATAGAATGATACCTTTTAAGGTGGTTATTAGGGTGTTTGATTAGTTGCGGGTCCAGGGGAGGCGTTCCCCCTCACCCTCCCTCATACTGAAACTATGCAACATCACATGACTATTTTTTCACATTAATTTTCTTATTACTTCGTCAAAGTGTGTTTCCTTCTAAAGATACATTTCAGTAAATAGCAGTTTGAAAAGGCCTGAGAATTTCTATACGTGTGGTGCTCGCTGGGCGATGCCAATTTGCCAGTTCTCAGTGACACATTCGCCCCCCCCCAACACACACAGCTATAGTATATGTTGATAGCACCTGTTGACAGTGATACCCTCAGAATCGCAAAAGAGAACTGGTCCCATTTAACCAAATTATTTTTGAAAAGACCAAATACATGCTTAAAAGAAATATCTAATATCTTCCTCATTGTGATGTACGCAAGTTGTCCATTAAAGAGACAAATGTCACAACCATTTTACAGAGAAGTCGTGTTTATTAGATCGAAAAACCTTCAAATAGCCTCAGGAGATTTTTTTGCCATCTAGCAAAAATGTTTCCTGGAACAATATCCACTTCATAGAACGAAGTTTCCAATTGACTAGTCTGTGATGTGGTTTCCATTATTCCTTAGACTGCAGGATGATTGACAGACAGGAATTGTTGAGAGGAATTTTTAAAAAAACTTTGTTTTCAAGAAAGCAGTTGCCAACTGCGTATGACCACGTTGGGGGATAATAAACTAAGTTACTCTCCGAAAACAAGCAAGGGACCATCCCATCAATTCCGATCAAGGGCCTGAGGGCAGTGGCGAATTTAATACTTATATTAAAAATATTTAATAAAATGCATAGTTATCCGTTTATTATTCCAAAATGTAGCGAACATAAGAGCGAAGATTCCATTATCATGTGATTCGATCCATGCTCAATCGAACTAGGATGGATGATCAAACTAGAATGGACTAGGATGTTTCAAGCTAGGATTTCCCTCACTTTCCGTAATCAAGTGTCATGTCGGTACCTTAATTCACCAGCAACCAAACATCCCTCTTTCCTATTCCTTCGCCCAAATCATACGATAAGGTGGAAAAGCAGGTCTGATGACCTGAACCTCGTCACATAACTAAATAAGATGTTTCATACGATTTTTTTATTTTAATTGAATTTTTCTTTTTCTCCTCAACGATTGGGTGAAATATCATCCCGATATATATTGCACAAAGCAGTCTTGAAGCAGTGTGACATTAAAAAGTCAAAAGAGACGAGATTCTACATTTACCCCAAGCAAATCCAATGCTTCACAGCACATTTCGTTCTGTGCTTGTTCTCATATTTCTTGAAGCGTCGATTGATCATATAGGACACAATATATAATTATTTTAACTAATTTATCTTACTTCTTGTACAGTTATTTTGTTCTTTGTGAATCTATGTTCTCCATTTTCTATTCATGCATCTCGTCACGTTCAAGTGTGTATTTTAAATAGTATTTATTTCGTGGGGCTTTTAGACTCCAAGAATATATGACTACTTGAGAAAAAATGTCGAGGTCGTAAATTGAAAATGGTGGAATTTACTCCCACCCTTTTTGTCATAGAACTTTTTGATAAGTTCATGACCGAGGTTCCGGAACGATTCTATGGATCATGATGCGTCCAATTCAGGGGCGTACCGACGATTTTTTCGGAGTGGGGGAAGTGATACACACTCATATTCCCCCTACGTACGCCCATGACCGGTACCGAACTTCAGGCATGAACAAGCTGTTAAATGATTCTGATTTAATAGCCAAACCTAAACCATTAATTTGAGTTATTTATCATAGTTTAACTTTTAAAATTGATAAAATAATATATTTTTAGCAAATAATAATTACTGTATGTGTCTTGTAGAATTTTTCTCGCATACGGCGCAAACGTTTTCAATGAAATTCACGGAATATAAGTACTTTGGAATGAAAATGTGATCGGTGGTCCCATTTTCAAAAAAGGATCGTATTAGCAGTTTTTTATATTATAAAATATGTATTATCTTACGAATTTTAAGTAACACATAAATTTTAATATTTTAAAATTGCCGATGTGTAAATATAAAAGTCAATGCCTCCTGAAACCAAATGATAGGTGAATGATTCATATCTTTTATTCATTGTCTATGACTTCTCCTGACTAAATACAATAATGTATTTATTCTTTCTCTATACCTATATTCCTCTCTTTATAAGGATGGTATTTCAGTCATTCTAGTAGTTTCAATTCGAGCCTAAGTCACTTCAGTTTTTTGAAGATTCAGGGTGAAGTCAGGTCAGTGTTTTGGAAGGGGAAAAGGAAGCCAACTGGGACGACGGATTTCTTTCATTAATGTAAACAGAGTAGAAAAATAAAAAGGTGTAATGGGGGGAAATATGTAGAAAACAGCAGAAAATACTAAAACAGCTTTTTCCCCAATTAAATACGAGTATAAGTAAATAATTGTAATATTTTATGTAATAAATATTCCCAGATAGATCTCTTTCTATAATGATATCTCTCTATAGCGATGAAAATGCCCAGGTATCGTTGTAGAGAGAGAGAGGATTGTCTATTCATAAGGTATATCCACAATAGTTTACACAAAAATTTGACCATTCTATAATATTGACACGATAATTTCACTTGTTAATTCTTGTACTTCTATAGAGTGAGAGTTCTTTCAACGAAATATTCGTCATCCTCCGAATAAAATATAAATGTGACAAGATATTAAATTGTCTCCATTAGTTTTGTATTTTAGGTCATTCTTTTGTATTTTTTCATACCTGTTATCTCTTATATTTTACTCTGGGAACAAAGAATAATCAGTCGAAATAGATCTCGAGGAAAACAATATTTGAGATAACATGGGCGTTCAAATAAATGTTTCTTATCCTCCATTTATGTCATACTGGGAACGCCTAACAAATCGTAATACACGACTACGCAAAATTAGGGATTACGCCTGACGTTATTTGATTTTGTAGAGTTGAATTAAGTTGAATTAAGTTGATTAAGTTGAATAAAAGTATTACCTTTTAGGAATTTTGTTAACCATTCCTATTCGATACAAACAACTAAAACAACGTGTTGACATATTTTTTTCACTGGAACTCACATCTACGTAGGTGAACCGTACCCAAATACAACAAAAAACAACAAGTCCACGGATGCAAGCAGTCGCCTACTAAACTTCAGGAATCCGCTGTCATTCCAATAAACTTCAAATTCAATCGCTCCCACAGGTTTGTCTTAACCGAAAAAGCAACTAAAAGGAAATCGCAGGTGCTGCTTCAGTCTTTACGTTATGGACTTGGACTCTTGAGTATTGAAGTGAGGGAAGGAAATGTAGATAAAGGAGTAAATTCTCCTGGTTTTAGATGGATAAATACGAGCTCGGGGTAATGAACTTGGAGCCAATTGCATGGAACCTTGAATGTCTTCCGTGATAACCACTAGAGCTGTGAGATTTGCTTCAATGGCTGCCCTATTCTGAGTTCTAGGTTCTTGGCGTCAATGCATTTCTAGAAAATACACGTTTACTTCGAACAATAAATGGCATCGTATTCAAAAAATTAAACAATTTTATAAATTTAAGCAAGAATAGCTTAAATTTAGAATTGACTGTAAATTTAAAACTATTTATATATTTAACCATTTATCTATAAAAGCACATGTTAGAACTCTAGTATTCAAGTAATATTTTTATATCACACTTTCTTAATTTAAATTTTATTTAACCATCTTTTTTCTTCGCGTTACTTATTTGCGTCTAATAAAAAGATAGTTAAGTTGAATAAAAGTATTCCTTTTTTCAAAATCAACGGAGCAAAATAAAAAAATAAAACATTTATTATCTTTGAAGGAACAATTGGCAAAAAAACATACTTGAATTAGCTCTTGTTGATTATAATATATTTTATATAATTCTTCATATTCGGATATCAAATAATTTACTGTGAATAATGCAGTTACAAACTGTCTAAGACAACGTGGATCATGATAAATTAATTTATTAACGTCATTCATGATCACGTAGGGGTCAATACACTAATTTGCTAATTAAGGCAAGGATTTGCCAGCTTATGGTGGGTTTCACCTACTGACGCTCTTCAGAACTTCGCCACAGCCAAACTCCAAGAATATCGCCACCCAACTATCGATGTTACGCTTCCTTCTTACTCGTAAACTACTGTAATGATATTTATGGGGCAAATTCGGGGTTATATCCTATTTTAACGGGGTACAATGCACCGCGTAAGAATATGATTCCGCACAAAATTTTGAGTCAAGCGATTCACGGTAAAATGATTTTTATCTCAGATCGAGTGTGTTAAACACTTCAAACTGTCACCACTGAGAGTAACTAGCCGTATTATTATATAAATATGGATGTATTAATTTGCTGGTAAGTTGATCTGTTAGGAACGATCTATTTTTTGCTTCACTCCGTATTTCCCACAACATAAACTTGGATGATTTTCTATCTTGTCGATAGAAGAAAATGGAAGAGAGAAAAAACAATAATTAACCATCCTCATTGTTAATGGCAAACATCTCGCTATGGGTGTCAATGATAAGAGTATAAATACTCCAGCAAGCTCATTCAATTAAATAATCTAAAATAGTGATCTTAATCCGATATCATTTTCTCTGCACTAATACAGTTAAAATAGATTTAAGTGAGTGTTATTAAACTAGACCATTGTTTGTTGTTTCAGAAAATTATTATGATTACGGAAAACATCATTTTATGCAGAAACATCTTTACTTATAAATCAGTCACCCCTCTAACATCAACATATGGTTCCATTAGGTTCATTGTTTTTAATGATTCATTTATATTGTTCGGTTCATCGGTTTTGCAACCACAACAAAATACTCATTATAATATATAAACATACAGAAATATAACTCATTGAAAAACATGTGCATTTTCTTTTAAAATAGGTACATAGGAGGTTTAAATATTAAAATTAATATTAGTTATATAATCTTACAGCGTTCATTTCCGATGAATGAGATTAATAGGTTTCGCACTTTAAAAAGAAACAGTAGACCTATTATAAGGCGAAGCGACACCAGGACCTATACTGTGCCCTCCTCGCTCGATATGTCCTAGAAATTGCAGACATATTTCTAAACTAACAGCTTCGTTTTGAGTGCTCTTCTTTTATTACATAGGTTTCTTAAGATCTTAAACTTTAGGATACTTTATTATTTACAGAAGTAGTCATATTTTCTTCTGCATATATAATAAATAACCATTAAAATGGAACTATTTTTTAAGAACAGACATATTTACTCTAAAACACTAATAAAGTAGCATACAACGTTTCAATCCTTTTTGTGGATCATCATCAGGCAAACTGACAAAATAGGGTCGTTTTATTTGTTATTACTTAATTATTAAATTATTAAAAAAATAACTTTTTCTTATCTACGTGTTAACATTGTTAATTCAGGTATCTCGAAAATAATGTTTTTTTTTACTGTAGGATTTGACGTATTTTTAATGCATTGATATAAAAAACTTTTGGATTTGAAGTTGATGCGTGAGTAAACGCAACTATTCCCACAAACAATTGACGGAGAGTCAGATCTTTTCAATAGACCCTCTGTACTCGTAAGTCCATAATTTAACAGATTAAACTATTTATTTACATATATTTATTATACGACCCAGAAACTGTTATCCTAGTGTATCGAAACTTGAAATTTTATCTCATGCCATTGCGCTCTAGACTCCGAGGACGAGCTGCTATGCAACGGATGTGGAGCGCTCGATAAATCCTCGGTGGAATGGATCCACTCTTCCAAGGTAGCTATTGGCTGCAGGGATAAAGCTATAAGAGCAACCTCCTCTGCATATTTCGCGATGCGACGAACGGGAAGACCAGCTTCGTAAATCAGGCGCCATGCATGGAGGACCAAACTTTCATCTTCTTAAGGGGAGAAGCATGTAGTGATGAGCAATAACCGTTATTAATAAACAACCGTTAAACATACGAGCGTTAAAACAAAATAACACTTTAAAATCATAGCTATTAAATAACAATACGTTACGAAATGAGTATAGAAAAGAATGTGATATTGTTGATTTATTATTCGCTAAAATTTTTATTGACGCTTAATAATCCCAAGAAAATTCGACACTTCGAAAATAGTTATACTCCATTTACAGTTAGCATAAGACAATATTACTTATCTAGGTTTTCCGGTGTATCAATGAGAAAAATGTCAAATTTTCCGGAAGCATTTTAAAGGATTCAGAATACTACATTATGAGTAAATTACGAGTTAACGTTCTTTTTTTAGATTAATTAGTTCGCATATTTTTACATAGTTCTTAAGAGGAGTTTAGTCCAAATATGCTCAGTTGCATTAAAGCATGTTGAGTATAAGCAAGATTTCTGGTAAAACATACCAAATACGTGAGCTCGTTCACGCGTAACTAAAATTCGGAAATCAAAAACCTACTTATGGTAAATACTGCATGACAGATTCTTTTTTTTTTTCGAGAACCAAAAAATGCAGGAAATTAGAAGAAAATTGAAACTGTTCAAAATCATGAAGTGACCTTAAAGAAAATTGCAATCCATTACAGTTTTGACTGTTTAATACGTTGCTATATTGTGCTGTTAAATATATTCCTATTGAATACTGTTAGTTCCACCACAACAAAATACCAACTGTTGTAAAATACTCCTAAATCATAGGACTATTGAATATTGCAAGTTCCAACAATTTTAACAAGTGTTACAAAATTCTGCATTTCCGTGTTTCTATTGAATATTGCTATAACTATTGAATATTTCTATTGAAGTTTGAAAGCTCTCAGCAGCAGAGAGGCATATGGCAGTAGATGTGCTTACATGCCACCAAAAAGTAAAGATCATTAATCAGTATGTGGGAGGGGGTCCGCACTTTTCAACTCACGCACGATTCAACTTACGCATGATTCAACTTTTCTACCTGCGCAGCGGAGGGTCAAGCTGTGGTGATGTACGGGGTATTCCTCAGGGTTGGACAAGGAAAAAGTTTACAGATTACCGTCGTCGTCAACGTATGGCCCTTCTTAAGAAATATAAGAGTTATTTCACTAGACGTGCAACACCATATTTATATTTCCTTCGCCGTAGTAACAGTTAATCTATGAAAATAAATATATTTACAAATATACACGGTATATTGCTAATTATCCAATAAAAATATTTTTTTAATATTTTGATTTTTCTTTAGCAAGAAACCCTCATTCTTCCTTGATTCCAAAAAATTGTAAACCTGAAAATAATTGTTCTAACTATTAACTTATTTCTGACTTTGGATATTCCAAATACCATTTTCTGCGACATAAAATGGTGCCCCCCCCAAAAAAAAAAACAGAAGACATTCGTCCACCACCAGTTGAAAATTTAAATTCCATAACAATTTCCGCCTTTTGGAAATTTCAAAAAATTTGTTGTTTTTTACCTATATTCTGCTATACAAGAGCAACAACCCGTCAAGAACTTCATGGCTCTATTAC
Source organism: Laupala kohalensis (assembly GCA_002313205.1). NCBI lineage: Eukaryota > Metazoa > Arthropoda > Insecta > Orthoptera > Trigonidiidae > Laupala > Laupala kohalensis. The sequence continues at coordinate 206,329 of NNCF01129234.1, read as the reverse complement.
TTATTATCAGTGTTGATGAATGAGCAAGTCAATCGATAAGTCACAACGGCGTAGTATGTACAGAAATTACGAAAATCTAAAGTGAAAAGATATTCTCAAATTATTATCTTTTAAATTATTTTCTCTGATAAAACGAATTAAGTCCTTCCAGAATAAAAACAAAATGACGTAATAAATCCATCTTCACCCATTTCATAGTTAAACCAAAATTCAATATTTCAAATGTTACACATACTCAAAAAACAACATGAACTTTTTGAAAAACAATATGAAAGAGTAAGTAAAACAAAAAAAGTCTGTTAGATTTATATTATGATTTACATCACTTTAAGAAAATAAAATCTTCAAATCCATTGCATTTCTTTTAGTGATTAGTAGATGGGGTCCAAGAGTGTCATACTTGCGAGCAACCACTGCGTAAAATCCACGAAAATATAATACTGTATACCAGTTATATGGGTAAGTTACATATTTATAATTTCAACAGTTGCATGAATTAATGATTCATGTAACCATATTGCTCTTGTAACAGTGAATAACAGCTGATAGAGATAAAAGCATGCCACCCTGCTCGGCCGAACTAGGTGAGCTTTTCTGCTGGGGTTTCCCTTCACTTACTCCAAAGAAATGTCGGTTAGGTACCTTAAGTTCCCTTTCAGCCCAGCATCTCTCCTTCCCAAATCCCTCATCCAAGTCACGGTTAGGTGGAAGAGCGGGCCAAATGACCCGAACCTCGCCATAAGACATAAACTAAATAAATAAATTTATTTACGGCAAAGAAGGAAGTCTTAGAATTTTATTAAATTAGTGTTGCCTAGGGGTCTAAATGACAGACTGAATCTTCATGGATCTGATGTTTGAGACAGCATAGAATTTCTTTTCGTTTGATTTTCTAAAATGCTGTTTCAATATTGTCTTCGTCATCAATAATTATCTATAATTTTTTCTGCAATATCATTTACCCTGGCAATTTTATTATTATTACGAAAATTACATTTTTAGCATAATAATAATAATAATAATAATTCAATAATTATTTTATAACATGCATTTTATTAATAAAAATGAAGTTAAAATATTGAATAAAGGTTCATTTAACCACTAGAAATAGTGATCGAAAGAAAATATGGGAAGAGAAATAGAAAGTCTATTGCAGGGATGAAGGGAAAGTACTTGGTCAGTCCGTTGATAAGAGTACTAATTATTTCTAATGACCATTGTTTAAAATTCCTTAATTACTATGGTATTTAGATATTTAGTGACATATTATTATATAATTTATTACATTAGTAAATTGTTTGGTAATGGAGTTATTTTGTCAACTATGCCAAAATAAGCAAAATAATAAGATTCTTAATTTATGGTAATTGTTTATTTACAGAAAAATTTACCAAATCATACCCCAATATAGATGTAATGCAGTCAAAGAAGCTTTCTGTTAATAAAAAATAAGACAACTTACTCTTTTTCAATCTAATATTTTGTCTCACAATAGATAAGTAATTCAATAATGTGAAATTTCTAACTGGACGAGCCTGTCCGAATTTATACCGCAGTTTTTATTTTGTTATGTGATCGAAACTTCTTTATAATTTAGCGTCGACTTAAATTGCGCGTTTACATTCGAAAACCATGGTGACATATAATTTGTGATATTTAGTAAAAATTTGAAAAACCATATTTCACTCCACGTGATCCATTAAAATCGAAATTTCAAAAAAATGCTTTCTTGGTGAGTTTCTACAATAGATAAGAAACACATGGTCTAAATTTCAAGTTCCTTTGTGTTTAAATGTTATAAGCACAGGGACAACCGTTTTCGGAAACTAAACCAAAAGAAATGACGAGCAATGTAGACAGAAGATCCAATAAATAACATTTTAGATTTTACCATATGTATGAGACAGAGATATCACGCAATGTCTTAAATGTGCATCCTGCATATTAATTTATGATCAAGAATACGAAATAGAACAAGCATGAAGAACATCAGTGCCTGTATAAAACGGTTGAAACAAAATTATTCTTACTTCTTATGTGCATAGTATGTAGAAATTCTAACATAAGATGTATTTACTAGTGTATTACAAGTGGAATCTGAAGGCAAAGTTTGGTTCAATAACACACGAAAAAATATTCGTATAATATACATCATATTTCATTCGTAATACATATTTCATACAGTGATGAGAATTAAAATAAGGTACAGTGGGTTATTAACGAACACGTAAGCTTAAATTCATTTTTTCTTCTGAAAATAGTGTATAAATGAAATACACAATTCGCTAGAAATATTTAACATAATTTTATGAATTGAAAAATACCAGTTTTGAAGTGTAACTATGAACAATTTCTTTGTCAGTGACACTTTTTATCAGAATCTTGTCTCGGGCTTTATTAAAAACACTGTATTTATCACCACCCGTTCGCTAAGTAAGGTGTTGAACGCAAAAATATATTCACGAGGATTATATGTCTCATAAATAAAAAAAGTCACTTACAAATTACAAAAGGGGTGAAAAATATCAAAATTCAACATATTTCAACAATTTTAACATTTTTTAACATTTTTTTAGTTCTACCATTTTAATTTATAATAAATAACAGCTTAATGGCTATCTTTTATTTAAAAAAAACAGGATTTTGTCAAAATCTACATTGGGCTTTATTAAAGGATAGGGCAATGACGTCCGGCGATAGTGAGATGTAACACCCTTTGAACTGTGTAGATTGTTTTGATGACAATGGTTATACTTATTCTTTTAATAACATGCGTTTTGGCAATTTTAGCGTAAGATTTTGTTTCACGTCACAGACTAAAGGATGGATTTTTCTATGTTTATTACTAAGTTATTATGATATTTTTTTGTCGTTCTTAGGACAATAATTTCTATGAAGTCTAATACCGCCCAATTGTTTCTTGACGGGGCGTTAAAACCCGAGTGGGCATTATTGTCCATTTTGAACCTACTTATACTAAATTACACACATTAACTTAACCCTTCACTGTGGGTCTTACATTACCCGAACCGATTTTTGTCTGATAAATCTATAATGTACCATATTTACACAACAGGAATTGTTCCTCGTAATATTTAAAGCATAAGGAAGAACATTTTTTTAGAACATTAGTTCGCAAATTTGCAGCTAAATATCAGTATACAAATACGCAATTGAGTATTTTTTAATTCACTGTGCATTACCCACTGATTTTAGTAAATACGCATTTTTGCGTAAGTTACAAATATTTGTACCAGTGGTACAATGTAAAATACAGAATTATTTTACTTAATTTTTTAATTTCACATATTTATTATTTTATAAAAACAACTTGTTCCTTCTGAGACCCATTGTCCAATTTCTCACTTTCATAAATTCCAAGAAGCGCTTCGCTCCAACAGTAGTCAGTTCAGATGATATTTCTCTCACTGTGTTGAGAGGGCGATATTTATGGTTATAAGTTCCGTTTCTCAATTACAAGTGTAAATCGTCATTATTATTGTGTTATTACGTGTGTTCATGTTCTTTTGAACTGTGTAGATACGACTGATGGGATGACAGAAACTGAGATATCGGCAGAGCTGGACATTGCTCTAGCAATACCAACAGGTAGTGAAGATGAACTTGAAGATTCAAATTATGATAATGCGTAAATTTATGAATTGAGTGTTGTTGCTGAAACACTCATCTTTAGGCCAACCTATTCCAGGTAGCAACCTATATACCTGAGGAACCAGATTTATTCACTCCTACGTCTGCTAATCTAGAGCCAGTAGTTGAGACTGTCACAAGTGAAACAAAGGTGAAACCAACAGTTTCATTTCATTTGAACCGCAAGCAATTACATCTACTGAGCAACTAAGTGTCAATCCAAGTCTAAATGGAACGAGGGGTGTGAAGCAAAAGCTCTCCATTCTCCTATCGTCGCCTCCTTCACCACAAGTAAAATTACATCTCAAAGTCCAGGCACTGTAAAATGTGGAAATATGTTATGAAAACAAGCTTCCATGCTTTGAACTGAAGAAGAAATTTCACTGGCTTATGTTTTTCACCTGAGAAATTCTACAATTATAATCTTCTTTGCAATTTTTGAATTTTTTTTTTCACTGAAGAGTTGTTTGAAAAGATGCGTAATGAAACTCACAAATATAGTGTTCTACTAGATACAAACAAACCTGTTTCCAGGACTAAAATTGAACTAAGAAAATTTCTTACGTCATAATGTCATTAGCGCAAGTACCATATACTAGAAATTACTGGAATGAATTATAGATAATAGAACAATCATTGAGACAATGTCTGCAAAATGTTTTGAAGTGATAAGGAAATACCTCCATTTGAGTGATAACGAGCTTGCTGTGCCAGATGGAGAATTTGGACATGACAGGTTGCCTAAAATTAGACCTATTTTAGATTGTTTAATGAAACGCATTGTGAAATAAAGCATAGTAAAACAAATCATAGAGAGATTATTATTTGATTTTCCAAAATTTGCCGAAAAAATTCCAAATTTCAATGTTGGTAATTTACAATTTATTGTTTGATTTTCAATGCTAAATAATGAATAACTGATCAAATATAAGAATAGAATGGAGTAGTAATGGAGCAGAAACATGTCTTAACCCTGTTTCCTACGATGCACAAGAGGACGCTGTTCCTACTGAGACCCATACCGATTTTTGATCCATAAAAATTAAATTTTGGAAGTTAGATTTAAAAATATATTTTCCCCGTATATTTTTCCCTAAGTAAATTCTGTTATATCGTAAATTTATAACAATAAAAAATTGAGCAGTGAAGGGTTAAATTATCAACAAAATGTGAAAGGTAGTAAACTACATTATAACACAAATATGAAAGTATACGAAAAATACAGCCAAACAAGTAAAAACCTTTCAATTTTCTTGGAACAATGTTTATAATACCGGCGTCCGTGGCTGAGGTCTGTTATAGAGACATTGACCGATTACTAGAGGGGAGTCATTGGCAATATGGAAGGACGAGCGACTTGCTTCCGCACCATAGAAATATACCACCTACTAAATACTACATTTCTATGACCCGCACTAGTATGGGTGTACACAATATGTACCAGAGCCGTGACGCAAATCACAGGAATAAGAGTGTTTTCTGTAGGATGGGCGTTATTTAACAGATATCATTAATTGCCATACCTACCTTACTAAACATATGACAAAACGTAAAATATGTAAATGTTTTAATATTTTTTTACTTTATTTAATAGTTCATGATTTTATTGTTTTTACTATTGTCATTAAAAAAACAATTATTAAAATTTATTAATAGTCTCAAATTCTATTAAATTTTACTAATGGTTATATTCTTGTATCAAAAAGATTAATAACACACAACAAAGATACGAGATTGTTGGTTTAATTAACTGTCACTTCTAGAAAACAATCGATAATTTTAGACCTCAAAACTTCATAATTAAGAATTATTCTCCGGTAATAATTCCATGGTATATTTTATTACATTAAATTTAGCAAATATTTTTTGACTTTTAAATATCTTTGATGCACAAAAGTAACGCCATTTAGAGTTATTCACTATAGTATGGGTACCAAACCGGGATTGGCAAGTTAAGCGGTGGAAAAAAAACGTAAAAACTTGGCAAAGAAACGGATGCGGGAGAAATTGTTTCCTTAAAGTTATAGCTTTGTAAAATACAATAAATACATTTTCTTAGAGATAAGCTCAAGTCAATTTAAAGAGACATAAACATATGATTAATTATACATGTTAAAGTACTAGCGAAATCAGTTCTTAACCAAGATCACCTATCAGCTTTTTATTGAGTACTTGAAAAACCCTCCAAACATCAAAGAGAAATCCACTTAATGTTATCCATTTAAAGTAAACCCACGTGATAGTCATTTTTAAATTTTTTACCTAGAGGGGATCTTCTCCTGTTGTAGTATGAAACTAGTGGTGCGTAACCATTGCACATACTTTCTCTTATACATTTCTCCGTCTGCCGAATAGAGTGAGAAAAACTTCTCTTGTGAAAGGGTCACTTCTGGCGAGGTCCTCTATATTTTAGTCGTCTTCCTGTGTTCTATTCATGCTCAAAGTCGCTAGATGAACTTATTAGTCTTTTATATAAAAATTGGAAGTAAAATAAATTATCTGAATATTACTTCAAAACATGTAGCGACATTTCAGTCTTACAAATATCGTAAAAGTGTTTTATAAATGTAATTTCGTTCTAGACAGAAACTGATGTATTTTCGTATCTGCAGTGCGTTTGTTGTCCTTCTATGTATTTTATCATTATCATACCTTTCATTTCAGTTTACCAAAAGTGTATTCTACATCTGTTTGGTCCATGTACACTGCTAAATATTATTCAAGTTCCTTAAAACTGTAAAATGATGTGTAAGTGTAGCAGACAGAATTTTTTTTACTGCGTCTGCACCAAACTTTGAAGTGAAATACCGCTAATGCGGATGTGATGCACACTAATTGTACTTGACGTACAGAAAATTTAAGCAAAATCGTTGGAGCCGTTTTTGAGAAACATTCAAAAGAGTACTTTGACCTTCGTGTGAAGTTTCCTTTGTTTTAAAGTAAAAAAAAAAGCACGTGCATCGACATGAAGTAAATTCTACCGTAAATACGAAATGCGAATTAAATTGGTTCAATCGGTTACCAACGGACGTTATGCCAAAAATCACTTCTTTAGAATCAGGGATCGCCAAAACGGATATTTCCGTCGAAATCTCGCTTTCGAATTTTTTCACTATTACAAAACTTTCTATATGAGAAAGTAACATATTTTACCAATCAGATTAATTGAATAAATAACGGATGCTTGGATCATGGAATTGAATAAGTATTTCTGTTAAAGAAAGTTTCGTCATACGACTTCGATTACTGGAAGGAGCCAAACGAGAATCTTTTTTGGCTAATTCTCCAAAAAATTCTACGAATTTGTCTCTTCGCGAAATAATCCGACCAGTAGACTAGATCTAATCTGCAATTTCCGAAAATCGACCGAAGTAAAGGGTTGCCTATAAATTACAAACGCAAAAATTACTTACTAACTAAAAGATTTTTCTGGATCGACAATAATTTTCCCATTACAATTCGAAAGAAGAAAATTACGGTCTCCTGGGTGTCAACTGGATGGTCAAGAAGAATCTCCCTTGTACGTGTGGTGTCCTGAGCAGACCTATATATATACAACTGTCTATATTTAACTTTATGGACCTGAGTCATCAGTCATGCTATCTAGTAGAGATTTCGTATAGCTTGGAGTTAACGGCTGCTGTTACCTCATGGGGTAGCCCCGGAGCGCTATCTCGTAACAATTGAAACAAGCGCTATGATGTAATGCTATTACGAAGACAGTATGACATCTTGTGGAAAACGGTGTGCTACTTTGAGGTTTTCGCCCTCACTTGTCCCCAGCTTGTCCCCACCAATTAATGTGCCATCTCTATTGGTACGGATATAAAGAATGGTTTCTGTGTCTTAGATTTTGTGTCGTAGTAAATATATTGCTGTCATAAACGGATTTAATACTGTTTTAATTTAATGTATCGCAAATTCAAAGATTTATTAATGTATTTTTTCTTGGCCAAAATTATGCATACAGGGAGGAAAAAAGGAGTAAATATTGAACTTTGTTAAATATAATAGATCATACGATGATCAAAAGTGAAAACGTTACTATTAAATTAATGATTTTCACCCCGATCAGAGAAGTGAGTTCACAACTTGGTATAATATTTTGCAATTATACAAGGATAAATTCAAAATCAACATTGTTGAAGTGGATTGTGATAATTCTAATTAAGTTCAAATGATTGTAAGAACTAAAATTTCTTTGGGAAATGTCGCGTATGTCACTATAAAATAAGTGCGGCATCTATAATCAGAACGCGGAACAAAATAATTACTCTTTCATAGATGAATGATAATTCAGAATATCAATATTTGTGGGATAGTACATAATCACATATTACCTGTGATGTTACCGACAAAGGTAGGAATCAAGTGGTTGGAATATAAATTAATAAAGTAGCATTAGTTTGATCGGAATAGGTAATTATTATGCATAGAATAATATGCGCCTTCTTTGCAAAAGTCAGTAAAACAGAATAATTTTTTTAATTTTATCCTTAAACATAATCGTTAATATTTGAATCGTTAAGAAATACAAATAGTACTAAGAGAATAACGAGATATGAAATGTACTTGTAAACTCTGTGATTTTGCAAATGGAAGCAGGGGCACACGTCGGTGTGTATGTGTGGCTAAATGCTTATGTTTCAGTGTGTATTCATGGTGATTTTCCAAAGCCGTGAGAAGTGTAGCAGTTGATTTGTGTTCCGTCTGTAGTGCGGAAGGAATTTGTTTACAATGGCAAAACTAGTCGACGTGTTCCGAACGGAAAAACAGCAGCCCCTGAACAGGAGGCAGCTTCCTTTAATGGTCGATGAAAATCTTACGGTAAATAATAATTTATGGGAACAATAATAATGCCATCCTTGTAAAGTAGTGATATTCTTCTATTGTAATGGATTACTTTAATTGATTGCACTCATGATTTTTTTGTCCGTATTGTGAAATTCGAATTGTTAACCCCATTATAAATTAGGGCGGTGTTACTAGTGTGTAATGATTCGTAATGTGTTTTAGTGGTGGTTTTATCAGAGGAACATTTCTGTTGACTTTTGTATTAGTGGCTGCTGTAAAGTGTCAGAGTTTAATTGAAAAAGTAATAATATTTATTGTACAACGATCCACTATGCACAAATAATATAAAGTTATTTCTTAAATTTTCAGATGGTGATGGATTTAAGTAATATGGGTTTGATATGTGATAATCCTGTTATTCGTGGGAAGGAATTGGATGAGTTTGTGAAAAAATTTAATGTTCTTAATGCTGTAGAGATTAAGGGGGCATTGGAAGTTAAAAGCAAAGATTTGTTGGGCATTATTAGTCAAACTGTTCCATGTGTTGGGTGTAGACGAAGGTTAGTTAAATAGGTGGTATACTATTTATTTGTTGCTTGAAATTTTTCCTAATAATATTTTTTGTTTAGTGTTGAAAGGTTATTTTACCAGTTAATAGAGTCTGGTCATAAAGCTCTTGATCCTCTTATTTTCACCTCTGATGGAATATTGACAGTGAGAAAAGATCAGTTGTCATCTCCGCAAATATTGTGTACAATGTTCCATGGGCACAGGTAATTCTCCTTTGAATTTGTTGTTGACTGTAGCAAGTGTAATTAGTACACTTTTTCCATGTTTGAGTTATTAGTTTTAATGTAAAACCTATTTTAATATATTATTTTAAAAACTTTTGTTTTATTATCTTTATATTACTGTGCATAATCTCTTTTAATTGTATAGTATACAGTGTATGTTATTTGGTGTGTTAATGGTGGATGAATAAATTTATGCATATTAAATGTTTGTTTCTGAGATATTATTATTATTATTGGTAGCTGCCCAGAATATCATTCTCTTGGATTGATTGTTTGGATCTACTTAGCAATTTCTAGTGTTCATTTATTATTTATTGAATACTACATATTTGTTCAATCTAACTCACTGATGAATTGCAATATTCCTCCTATTCATTTTTAATTGTTATAGTTTAGTAAACACAGCAAAATTTTAATTGTTATGAAAAGAAATTTTGAATTAAAGTTTTCTTGCAGAGTATGTTATTTAATTAATGTATTTGCTGTGGTGATTGTGGATAGCTGTGTTTTTGTGCATTATTTGAGATTTTAGATAATTTTTGTAAGTTGTGAGGAAATTATTCCTTACTTGAACTTGCTTGTTTGTTGCAGAACCAGACTAAGCAATCTTGTTGAAAGTCAAACCCGGTCCAAAAAGAGTCATCGATGCAATCTGCATTCTTTAGACTCTCATCGTTCACCAAGACCTATGACTTCAGTATGGAGAGATGTATGGGAGTGTATGCAGACCCAGTGTAAAGAGGAGGTTGTGTTAATTGAGTCTTCAACATTACTAGTAACGCTTGAAAACTATTTACGCAAGCACAGGTGTGTTCAAAATGAACCCAAAAGTTGCTGTCAACTTTATCCATTATTAAGACTTGTTCATGGGGATAAGTACCAAATAGGGAGTAAATTGTTTCCACTATTGATTTAGAATTGAAAAGATGTACAATCAACCTGTGTGGGTATACTACTCTATTCATAACTCTCTTAAAAACTTTCTGCCGCAACAAGTATTTTAGATATCACTACATTTCTGTTGGTATATATCTGTTTATTTATGTATTTATGATTATTATGTTTTGTGACTAATACCCTAAACAAAATTCCAAACTATATTGTTTATTTGGTCAAAGATTATTCATCCTGATCAGTTATCTGTTTTATATCCATCAAAAAAAGGTATCCCAACATGTTTTGGGAGTCAAATGTGTTCCAAATCCCCATTCAAAATATTTCTTGATTTGAGATAACATTGCTAGTCTGAAACAATTTTGTGTGTCGTGGATGAGACTAGAGATGCAGATTTGTGTCCTGCATGGGTCTCTCAAAAATTGTGAGAATTGTAGCAATTGTGACTTGGTGACAAGTGCTCATCCTGTAACACATTTCTTAGGATTTGTTTATTTAACATTATTGAAAGTAGGTTTAGTTAAGTACTTCTATATAAAAATATAACAAAATCTCTTCCCTATGCAATATTTAGTTTGTTTTTTCTGGTAAAGTGTTAATGGAAGTTGTAGAATTACAACAATGTTATGTAATATTCTCTTCTTTTATATTGTTTTTAATAAGAGCTCTTTTGTTGACTGCTATTTTTATGGAAGAGCTTTACGTACAGTAGTACATATGTATTTATTTACTGTGTTTAGTTCTACTTACAGTAAAATTTGTCTTTTGTTTTTGTTTGTAGATTTTGTGCTGAATGTCGTACTAAAGTCCTGAGAGCATATACCCTGCTCATAGAGGAACCAGATCCTTCCAGAGAAAAAGGATATGTCTCCGCATTGTATGCAGGAATCAAACGGTGTTTACCAGAGAAACATATTCATCTGCAAACGAAAACAGATTATATTGGAGGCTTGATTACTAGAGCTGATCTGGAACTTATGGGCAGGTAATGTGACATTGAGACTTCTTAGGAATGATATTCTTTCAGAGTTGTATACAGTAAAGTCTTGATGACACTATAAATGTAAATGTCATGCAATAAAAGTTACGTTCCTTAAGGGTTAGATTTACCATCATGAGCTGTAAATATCTTTTAATTTATTATGCTATGGCAGCTGCTAAAGCTACTTCTGTGTGAGTAATTATTTTTTTATTCCAGCCGAAGAGAAAGACATGCCAAGACATTGGAAATTGCACAGGAAGAAGTTCTCACTTGTTTAGGACTGTGTGTGTATGAGAGATTATATCGTATTCATTTACGTATGAGAGAAGAAGAGTGTACATGTCAAGTTCTTGCTGCTGTGGCTATAGAAGCATTATGTAGAAATTTTGAGGTTAGTATGTTTCTTCCAGTTTTGAATTCATATTGTACCTTAAGATGTAGAAGCTGAATGGAATCCTTTGTGGACGGTGACCTAGTGTATGTACACATTACCTGTATTATCAAAGAACTTTAAATTAAACTGATTTCTTAGAGGACATGAACAATTTCTTATGTTCAATTTTTACATTAACAACCAATTTCTTTTTAAATTAACCTGTTTTCTCCAACTCATCCTTTTATTTGTGAAACACTTTTTCATGTGATCTCTTTTAATTTTACAAATTTGTAATGTATTAATGTTTTTCCAGGTTGCTGTAGAAGGAAAGCAAGGAGTTTCCCAATTAGAGCTCCTATATGAACAAATTACAAAAGAAGAGTTGGCAAAAGCGCAAAGAAAAGAACATAAGAAGCAGAAGAGGAAGAAGAAGAAGGAGAAAAGAGCTGAACAAGATGAAAAGGAAAATACCTGTGAGGTAAGTGGTGTAATCTTTTTTGTTTATTTTATTACCATACATGCTTGAAGGAGGTTTACTAGAAGAACACAAGAAACAAATTGTACACTACCAGACTACAGCTAAAAAGAGAAAATTTCTTTGTTTTGGCTGCACGTTCAACATAAACGTGCATCATTACTTTGGTGTTTGCCTCCAAGATAGTGCCAATGTTGTGAAAACAACAGTGATAAAGCAATATAACCTTAGTTTTTGTAAATTAATGGGGTCTGATGAGTAATATTTTGCAATTGCCATGTATACTATACTAGATGACAAATAAATTGGTAAAATTATTTTTGCCATAGAAGATATATTTTCAGGTAGATAGTGTGAATAAGATGTGTGAGTATTAATTTAGTTTTTTTAACAAAAGACGTAAGAAACTAAAAATAAGAAATTCTGGCAGGCATTTATATAATAACAGATGCAATAATGATACAAATATTTCAGCTTGTATTCAAAGTGTGAGAAAAAAATTCTTTAGTCCTTGTTGCTTTGACGGATAAAATTATTCTTGATAATCTTTATTTGATACTAGAGAAACTATTGAAACTTAAACACACTTTGAACTCATGAAGTCTCACAAAACATAAAAAAATATAATAATAATAAAGAGGAGCTCATAATGTTTACTTTCCACATATCAATCTGATTCACTATCTTTGCTTGTTTCATCATACTCATTCTGCTCCTTAGTGAATCTCGACAATAGTATTTACTTCAAATCATGCTTTCTGTGACAAATCTCATACCATATTTTATGGATACACAACTTCCATCTTTCGATAGATTATGACTAAATGACCCTTATTTACCAAGTTGAACCAAAATTACGTGGTAAGAGATCATTCAAGTATTTTTCAGGCATAAAATGACAATTTTTCATGACTCCCATTTTTCATGTAAGAAAGCTTGCAATTTAAGCAACGCTTCTCATGAGGAAACTTTCAACAAGCACCAGTCGAAAATGGTTCTGATTTTTTAAATACTAAAATATATTGACCTGTAAAAATATTAACTGAAAAAAAGGCAAGTGCAAACAACAATCATGCATTTAAGAAAAGGAAAAAATTGCTCCACTCAATTCAAAAAAGTAAAACATTGTTATTTCAGTTAACTTCGTTATTTATGTTCAAGTCTCCTTTCTCTATTTTCTAGAGGAATTTAAGTAAAATTTTAGGTCTATAATTTTATGTATCTTTTTATTTAAATATTGACAGTACCAAACCTTTCATTTTGAAAATGATTATAATATAAGTAACTTTTTTAATTTTAGTAGATGTATGAGAAATAAATTATCAGTGCCTCTAAAAATTCACTCATTTTGTTGTTGTTTCTTCATTGACTTCCAGTTTCTCATAATCAACTACTTCGCAAATAATCTGAAAACTGGAAAAAAATAAAAACTTTTTGTGATAGGAGAATGTCACTATATATTACAGTGAAGTATTAACAAAATAAATTTTTACTATAATTTATTTTGGCAACTCAACTGTGAATTTGCCAAAGTAATTTATGTTGTATTAACAAAATGTTTTTAGTTTTACCTACATCACTTTTTTTCTGTATTGCAGTAAAATGCCATTGGCACATTAAATATACGTAATAAAAACAATTTTTTTTTTGATATTTTAATACCAAAAACAAAGAATTTAAACTTAATAATTAAGATCTCTCAAATATATGAAAGATCTTAATTATAAAGTGGTAGATATTCATATTTTGTTATGTTTCAGTATCGAAGAAGGGTAATGAGGTGATATCACGGCATGCAATGCTGAACTTAGCAGTTGGTGACCTTTTACTGCAGCAACAGTTAGCAGCTCGTAGTGGAAAGGGTCATTGCTATTATTTTGATGGGACATTCAATTAGATCAATGTGTTTCAGTATAAAATAATCAGGACCACTTTCGACTTGCTTATGTCTTGCAACCAGTCTTATGCATTATTTTTTTATCATTCAATAAGATGATTTGGTCATTCAACTTGAGAGAGATGTAGCAACTTGACCAAAATTCTGAGCCTTCATTGTTTTGTGTTGCTATTTAAATCTGAAAATGTATCAATATTATAGATTTAATAAACTTTCACACTCACGTTCGTTGTAAAATTACTTGAAACTCATGGGAGTCTGAACTTGGCATCCACTAGTTCTAACTTTTGTTTTTTCCTTATTGGAATTTTGTGGTGAGGATCAAAAACCATGTGTGATATCACTTATTCATGAAATAAAATAAATAAATCATTTATTGTATGCTTATTCATAATTTTTCAGTTCTTTTATTTATTATTGAGCTAGTATTACAGTATTGTGACAAAATAGGGGTGAGAAAACTCTTTATTGTTGAATTTAATACACATTCTTGGTGAGACCTTTATGCTTCTTAATAACTGCTAAGACTATTGTTGAGGATGAATGGTTATTTTTTGTTGTAATCTTTGTTTTGTTAATAGGATGTGAATAAAGTGGGTTTGCATGTTGTACATCATTTGTATGAATTTTAAGGATTTTAATAATGGATTTTATTTTTCTCCGGTTTTATAATTTGATACATTTGGATGCACTTGGAGATGCTTGTGTACGAAATATTTATTTTTCAATGGAACACGTCACTGCCATTAACATTTCATCCTCATATTTTATTAAATTATATATTATTGTTTTAGAGGTAAATGCATTTTCCCCCCCATTATTTTATGGTCAATGTTGTAAATCTCATCTGTCAGAATGGTGGCTAGTTTGTTATGGTTATGAATTGTATAATTTCTTTGATCTGAATGATGTGACTGTCAGATTTCATATTTTTCAAGAATACTTGGTGTATATATATATTGTTGTTATGTGGGTTCTATAGTTACGAGATTATAAGTATTTACTGTGAGAGAGGACTTATATTATTTCTTGTCATTTTGAGAACCGAACAACTCCTTTTTTGAAGGGTAAATAATACAAACTTTTGTTTGAAAACATAGAGGCTTTTTAATACTCCATCTATTATTAGTTTTTTAGAAATGATATTACCTTCGATATTTTTGTGCGTGTATTATACTTTACTTTACTTTTATAAATTTTTAGATGCTGACATTCTAGCTGTTGATTTGTTTCATAATTCAAGAAAAGAAGCAACATATGTTCAATATGTTGTGTAGTTTATTATGCTTCTGAATTGTCACAGATTTTCAAGAAATAAAGAAAACAAATTTTCTTACATTTTTATTTAAAAAAATAATTTTATTGTTTAATAAATGTGAAGTTACGCCTCCAAGCTAATACATTTTTGTATCATGTTTTGTCAGTTACGATGGACATATTGTGAAATTGTATGACTTATCATCCATCATCTATTAATTTTCTAACTGTAACATGCCATTTGTAAATAGTGTGATGAGTTTCTTGTGTGCTTTTCACAATTCTTTTTTTTTAGTTTTTTGCATTCATAATTTTCTTCTTTTTCCATGAAGTGTGAATCTGAAGAACCTGGGGACCACGTCAATGAAGATACCTTCAGTTCTTGTACTTGTTCAGATGCAAAACCAGCTACTCAGAGTTCAGAAAGACGAAAAGTTAGTAATATCAATAATTATTACATCAATAATAATATTAATAATTTATGGCATGTTTAGTTAGGTACATATTGGATAATTTCTCTGTGGAAGTTGGTAACTTGAAAGAAAGTGTCTTTTATTTCAAACTTTTGTAATGCAGTAACATTTATTCACATTATTATTTTCAGTTGCAAGTTTTAGATCGGAAAAGTAAAGGATCGTGTTATTGTAAAGAGTGTCAGCGGAAAAAGAAAGTTTCTGATAGACCCAGTGAAAGCACTTGTAGTCGTCCAACAAAAACTTGCCAGAAATCTCAGCAGCACAGCAAAAATGTGACTAATAGTCATTGTAAGGGAGAAGAGCTTGCTTTACCTGCTAGAAAAACTACTAATCCGAACTCAGTGAGTGTGATGAGGAACTCAACTTGTGGATCATCTGTGTCCGACTCTGTGTCTCTGTCTCCTTGTCAATCTTGTAAAAATGCACAAGACTTAGTGGATGATAGTAATGCCCCTGTCCCTGACTCACCAACTCCTGAACTACCAAATACATGGTTATCAAGTGAGCACTCACAAGATTGTGGATATGCGTCAGAAAACAATAACGGATGTTCTGATACAGTATCAGGGTCATCAAGCCTTCCAAGCTCACCTGATGGTTCCGATATAGCTTGTTCAGATGGCTATTGTAATCATGAAGGTAATTTTATGTTTGTTATTAAGTTGAATTATTTACTTCCCAAAATATGCTTATGACTTTTATTTTCAGATTGTCATGGTGAGAGAAATGAAGTTCATGAATGCAGTAGACCTCTAAATGGCAATGTGATCACGGATGATAATAGTCAAAAGAATAGGCATCCGATTCTAACATTAGAACAGATGCTAGAGGTATGTTTCAAGAGAGTAGTCATCAGATACTCTTTATTTCTATAATTATGGGTAAAAAAGAATTACTGTTATCAAATTTAGGTTCTGTTTTAGAAATACATGTCCCTTATTGTCTGCTTTCCTCTCTTATTAAGCATTAAAATCTGATAAAAATTTGATGTGTATTAAGTGGACAGAATTATGCGACCCTCAATAAATACATTTTTATCTTTATCACAGGGTGGATACTCATCTGATGAAGATGGTGAAGAAAGTTACATACCAGCTGAAGAAGTCCAAGAGTTTAAGGCTAAAATGTGCAATGTGACCGAACAGAGGCGAGAGTTGCGTCAAATGCTTAGGCAACGATTTGATCAACTGTGTGTGAAGAATCCACAGTTCTCCCCTCGACCTGCTCATTGTGCCTCAAACTAGACCAGCCATCAGTTGGCGCTAGTCTTGAAAGTGATGTGATTGTTTTGAATGCTGATTGAGAAACTTGATAGTACTGGGAAATTTGGGGTGAGAAAGTGCACATTGATTCTAACTTTATTACTTAGTCCGGGATTGTTTGTTGTTGCATTCTTTTATTATTTTGTATGATTTGAACCTGCCATTTATTTATAATATTGTAATGGACTTGACCCCATTAAGAAGTGAGCCTTCGAACAAGTCTTGCTCATTCCCTTATCCTATGTTACATTCCTGTATTGTTGATTGTCATCACTAGTGAGTATCTATTTTTCCTAAGAGGGTACTAATGTTTCAGATGAAGGTATTATTTCTAAGATTTTTCTGATTTTAATGAATTGTACTATTGGCAAACTGTTATGCAGAATTGTTAGATGCTGTCTTCCCATTACAGTTGTATTTGTTCAAATAGTAATTTCAAGAAAACATAAATTATATTGAGGCTCTGATAAAGTTTGGAATCACAGATTCAATTAATGTGGTTTGATATAAATGCATTTTCTGCTTCAAGGAACATTAAGAAATGTTGTTAGTATTGTGAGATGAAACCAGAGGCATGCTGTATCTAGTGTTTCTAGCTATCAGTGGATGTACATATCAGTGAATAATTTGTTGTATGCATTCCCCGTGCTTTGAATTATTTGTGATGTTTGGCCCACAATTAAATAAAGGTGTTTTCTCTTGATATTGTGAAAATGGTTGCATAAAATTCCCTGCTTGCTTCTGGAATTCTTATATCCCACGATACTCAATAACTTATGTGCCTTGCATATGACTGCAAGTCACCTGTAACTGGTACATTCTAAAATTCCTATGTGAAAAACTGAGTGAACTGTTGTATAATATTGATATGATGTTCTATAAATATAAAAAAATATTTTGCTAGCTGGTATTCATGATTATAAAGCTGCTTTAAGGTTCTGTGGTATTTGTTCTGAGAAGTTGACTAGAAGCAAATGTTGAAAACAAACACGACATGTTGGACTTAAAAAATATAATTTCTAATGTATTAAGCTTGTTGTGTTTTCCTCTAAAAGCTGAGGCAAGTCATTATGTTCGTCAAAATGAAATGAGATAATATTTACAAACATCTCTTCATGTATGATTGTTATATTGCATTCCATAACGAATGTTAATGTTGCTGATGTAGAAGTTTATTGTTCGTTTGAAAGGAAAGAGCTGATTGCACAGGAAACCTACAGTAAACAACCTTACAATATGGTCTTCATATTGCACAGGTCTGGCAATGTGCACATTATCTATGTAAATTAGTGCTGCCCCTCAGTGTGTACCATGTAATGTCGGAGGATTTTACTCCTAATTGGGATCTTCACCAGATATGCCAAACTGTGTCATATTAGTCCTATTGTACCAGGTTATTTGGTAAATTAACTAATTTGTCAGGTTCTTTATGTATTTATGGGTTTATGCAAACGGGTTGCAAATGTGAAGCCAAAGCAATCAGTAAGTACTGGTGATGGATATGCTGACTTTGTACAAGTATTTTAAGAAATGTACCCATTCCAGAAATGTATGTCAAAAGTACCCAAGAAAAAATTAAGCAGATAACTGGTATAAACTGAAATTCCTTACTACATTCTTACTGTATACTGTATTCAGTTGTAAACTTGTGTTAAATGGTGATGTTATACTCCTTATTAAAAATGAAAAAAAAGAAACTAGACTTAATATTTTATTATCGTTTATATATATTGTGCAATGCAGAGGGATGCATTTGTTCCCCCAAATCCAAAGGCATTCTTAACAGCTTTTCTTTGGCCTTTGCAAATCCATTCACTTGATTTATTAGGGACAAAATTAAACTCTATTCCTTTCACAGCATTGCAGAGATTAATTGTGGGAGGCAGTAACGCAGTTTTACAAGCCAGTACTGTGAAAACTGTCTCAAGATTTCCTGCTGCACCAAGCAGATGTCCATGAGCACCTTTAGTTGAAGAAACTGCAATTTGGGACTGTGTTGCACTGAAAACATTTTGTACAGCTTTACATTCGATTGCATCGCCTATTGGAGTAGAAGTAGCATGGGCATTCACATATGTAACTTCTTCTGGATGTATTCGGGCATTCTCAAGGACTCTGGTCATAGCAAGAATAGCTCCTATGCCATCCTCAGGAGGAGCTGTTAAATGGGCAGCATCACCTGACAAACCATAGCCCAAGATCTCTGCATATATCTTTGCTCCTCTAGCTTTTGCGTGGTTCAGTTCTTCAACAACAAGGATAGCAGCACCCTCACCCATAACAAAACCGTCACGTCCTTCATCAAAAGGTCTTGAGGATTCCTTAGGCTTGTCATTGTATTTAGTACTCAGAGCTCTGAGACGACAAAATGCAGCAATAGACAGAGGAGAGATACAGCTCTCTGCTCCTCCACAAACCATGATATCGGCATCACCGTACTGTATAAAACGAAAAGCATCTCCAATTGCATGAGCACCTGTAGCACATGCAGTAGAGACAGCATGGTTAGGCCCTCGGAACCCATATTTAATACTGATCTGCCCAGCTGCCATATTTGGAAGTATTCGAGGAATGAAGTAAGGACTAACCTTATTGTAACTTATCTTTAAGGCATCGTGTGTATTGCACACATCAACTAAATCAACCATGCCAACACCAACTGCAACACCTGTTCTTTGCTTATCTGTATCACTTTCTGGGAACCAATTAGCATCTTTCAATGCTTCATGAGATGCAGTAATTGCATACATGGTTGCTGGAGACATAGTCCTCTGTTCACTTTTGGAAAAGTTTTCTGTGTTAAATTGTCCATCACCTGTTCCGCGAGGAACCAGTGCAGCAAGTTGACATGGCAGGTTCTTATATTTTTCATCTTCAAGCCTTACTATCCCACATTTACCCTTCAGCAAATTACTCCAAGCCAGTTGAACACCACAACCCAAAGGCGACACAACTCCTAATCCTGTCACTACTGCTCTCTTTTTTCCATTTGATGAAATAGTCCTCGTTAGTAGGAGAATAGTTTTGTGAATGCGTAATGTCAAAACCAAGTTCATTGTAAAATATAAAATTTTAAAAGGGGATTTTTCTGCTATGTAATAACTCGGCAAAGAGAGCGTATAAAAACAGATGAAAAAACTCCGTCTATCCAGCACGAATATCCCAATTGATCCCAATCACAAGCATCGTCCAACCCTGTACCCGGTTCCTGTCGGATTTTATATGAACTTGAAATTGATTCGGGACCACAATCAACCACAACACAGCTGCTCACCACCAGAACCTGACCAGAACTATCGAGAAATGATCCATCTGAACCAATCTGAAATATTATTCGATGTTTGAGAAGAGCACCAACTTAACATCTTTTATGCATAAATATACGACTTTCAAGGATGTATTTAAAGATTTAAGTCCAGCTCACAACCCATAAATTCAACACCTCCCTGAATTGAAATAGCTATCGTATATAATTTTGCAAGTCACTGACGTTATTAGCAAGGAACAAAATTAGTTTCTGACACAGTGGATGAGAAATATGTTGGACAACTTGATTCATGTTTCTTTGTTTTTAATGTTCAGAATCGTTCAGGGTGGGTGTCTTTTTCCAAAGGCATTGGTATTTAGAGGAAAATGCAATCGTCCGAATTTTCTCGTTGAGTATAATTGTAATGATACACTTGCGAAATTTAGTAAGCAAAATTGACTACGGAGAGTGCACGCTTAAGAATTGGGATGAGTTTGGTTATGGATGTTTGTGAGTTATGAAGCATCAAGAAATCACCAGCTCTTCTTCGGGTACTTAAACTATTCAGTATGAAACTTTTAGGTTCTTTCCTCTTAAAAGCTTCATATTTATCGCAAGCCTCAAACGCTGCCGTCAGTATCAGACGATTGTAAGCATTCGTAATGTCCTAATATTTGGAACCTACTCTATTTTTCTTCCTCGTGTACCTTTTTTTTTTAATGGGGAAAATTCCTTCTTAAATTATTTTTGAAGTACATAATTACTTTCCCAACAGATGTACCCCCCTGTCGACTCCTATATACACCAAGGATGGTGATGGAGGGACATCAAAAACCTGGTCAGGTGATCGCAGACCGAAAGATGACACTATCTTTGACGCTGCTGGAGCTACAGATGAATTATCTTCATACATAGGGTGACTCAACCTTTCCAAAATATAATATTGTTAAATTTCATGAAAGCAATTAATTTTCTGTTTATTGCAACTAATATCATAGAATTATTGACTACTGCTTCCTAGTTTTCCCATAGCAAAACTTGGTAAACCAAGGAATGTGAGTGAAGCTGGAATAGAGTTTGTTGCTAATGGTTGGATGATAAGTTAATTTTTTGAGTTGGGAGTGCTTAATGTTACAAACCTCTGGTTTTTTAAATCAGAGGATTGCATTCGCAGATTCCACAACAGTTATGGATGGAGTATTATCCAGCCCATCTAATTATTAAATAAGTCATTCCTGATTTACTGACAATAAATTATTAAAAAGAACATTTATAAGTATGTGATTGGCCGATGTTTCCTACAATACAGCTGTTCAATTCATACTCTTCCTCTGCGAAATAATTCTGACTAAACTATATTTCTTTCTGTAGGAAACCAAACTGAAGGAGCCATTTTAATCATTTACAGTAATTGCTTCATTCCCAGTACATTTGTTTATCTGTTCTGGAGGTGACTTAAGTGGGTATAAAACAATTTATTTGATTAAACTTTCCACACTTTTTTTCTCATTGAGCACATAAAAAAAATTTTTCTTTGGTGTTTTGGAAATAACCATATTAGAACTATATGATTATCAGGAGTTACTGTGTCCCTTTTGATTGATTGCTCAGAAGAGTGTAGGGTGTTAGATCACTAGATATTATTTGAACATTCTGTGTTGTGAAGCCTTTCACCTGCTACCCCACTTAAAATATTGTATTTTATTGTTTAGGAATGATTCAATGAGTTTTTTGGCCCGATATTTGTTTTCTAAACACAAGCCAGTTGGGTAAATTTTCTTCTATTTATTTGTAGTAATAAATATTCATTCTACTCACAGATGTCTTTATTTATAACAAATATTTTGTGTGTCTTTTATTAATAGGCAATATATTTGAACTTGAAAATCATATTTTTATTTTTAAGTACAAATGCTTTCTAGAAATACTTAGGCTTAAAAGTCGTTGAAACAGAACTGTCCATTTATTCAATAAGGTATGGTTATTGATCTGAAACTTTAAAATTAGAACGCTGTATTTTTTTCCCTCTTTCATGATGGCATTCCTAATATAATGACAAAATTTAACATTTGTATTTGCATATTTTTCTGTTCTTTTAGGTTGGCTAGGGAGTTTGCTGTTGACAACAAACATGTGTATACTGATAAATTGAATAGAATACAATGCATTTTAGTAGACATTACTGCAGCTATTTTGAAGTGTACTCAGCAAGGGAAGAAAATGTCTCTCTCCCTTCAACATACTAAAGAGTTAGAAGAATGGATCGAGGAATACTCCAAACAGTTGCCACCTCTTGAAAACTTTGTTATTCCAGTAAGTTAGGTTTTGAATAAAATAATATTTTAATTGAGGCCATACACTTCACTTACACGTTAAATACAGGACTAGTTTTGAGAGTTCTTGATGACTGATCATTTGAGGCAGATGTATAAATTTCAGATTCAAATTATTCTACCATGGAACTTTGAATCAACAATCTATTGTTGAAAAGATATACATATATATACTTTCTTCCAAACCAGGAGTTCAAAATTACCAGTAATTTTCTTTAAGCGAATCACCTAAATATTGTCGTCATGTTTCTTATTCCAAGAAATGAATTACCACTGCTGATTTTTCAATCTATCCATATTTAATGTTAGGACCTTCATAACTCAGATTTTTTTTGCTTGTTAGTAGTACAGCTGTTTAATACTAAAAATTTAGATTTTTATGTGGTGTGTTCTTAGTTATTAATTTCACAAATTTGAAAGTACTAATATGTGCAAACCAAATTTTAGTATGTGACAAGAATGGATTCATGTTTAAAAAAAATATTTTCCAACCTAGTGTAGTACTAATGTAAATGCTATGATTGAAGCAGGATAAATACATGAGATAACTTTCAGTCAGGTGAAAATGGTGACCAGTCGGGACTCGAAACTGGGTCTCTTGCTTTGATCCCAAGGGTGTTTAACCGGTTCGCCTTCCACAACTATACACCTGGTTCACTTATCTCCTGTATCGGGATGTGTCTCAGGTCTGCCGGGGTTTAGGTCTGGGTGGAAATGGTGTATAGTTGTGTAAGGCGAACCGGTGGTGTAGCGGTTAACACCCTTGCGATCAAAGCAAGAGACCCGGGTTCGAGTCCCAGCTGGTCGCCATTTTCACATGATTGAAAGTTATCACATATAATCTCCACGTGTAGGGTACACAGAAAATATGTACTTAGGATAAATACATGGTTTTTTTATGCATTTCTTTAGAGAGAAATGTAATGTCATTTTGTGTACATGTATGATGTATTTGCCTAGATCGAACAGGTGGTGTTCTGCAAACCATTTGAGTTTCCAAATGTTCATTAATAAATTGAACTGTGAAAAAATTTAATTACACCATTTCAACAAATTGAGATACTACCAATATTTTTAAAAATGTATTATTCGGAGACATGAATGTCCTTGGTTGATTTCATATGAAGTGCCCCTTTTTTTTTGTATTGGATTCCGTGGCCGACATCATTCAATATTTTATGTTAGTGACTCCACTATAATACCACAAATAGTATGTTACTTTGTCAATCTGTAAATGTTTATTAGTTATAAAAATTATCAGATTTCTATGAAGAATCAAATTGTAGGGTGGTGGCAAGGCCTGTGCATCTCTACATGTTGCTAGGACAATATGTCGACGTGCTGAAAGGAGTGTGGTTCCCCTGGTCAGAGAAGGCAACCTTGACCAAGAAGCACAAATTTACCTTAATAGGCAAGTTTTTAATCAATTAACCTGTACTGAAGCCCTAATTAGATTGTATGAAAGAAAAAAAAGTGTTTCCACAATGGGCAGGATTTCCAACAATTGTGGAATAAGTACAATAATACATATTTTTCAAAGAAGAATATTTATGTTAGTCAAGAGCTTGGAAAATTGAAAAGAAATTTGACTACTAAACTTTTAGGAATATTTTGTTTTCGAAACATTAGTCCTTGGTGTGGTTCTTTGTTGCCATACTGAATAATGAAGATCTGAATAAAGGGTAGATAAACTTATCAAATTTTTTTATGTTGGTACTTTGTATTTTCAAAATTACACTCTTGCTTATTGAATATTATTCTTTCATAGCCATTTTCATTGTTATTAATTTTAGTCTTACTCATTTTGCTTTGACTTTTCAATATTACACTATTAAAGTCAACTTTTCTGTTTGAATTCATTAAACATGGCTGAAGGAACAAAAAACCCCAAGGGCAAAATTTGTATGACATTTAATGTTAATATCTTTCGTGCAAATCTTGTATCTATCATCAATTTCTG
This sequence comes from Laupala kohalensis, assembly GCA_002313205.1. NCBI lineage: Eukaryota > Metazoa > Arthropoda > Insecta > Orthoptera > Trigonidiidae > Laupala > Laupala kohalensis. Next base: position 181,931 of record NNCF01129234.1, on the reverse strand, counting down.
CTTATTATTTTTTCTCTAGATGTTGGGGTTTTAATGTTACAGTATCATTATTTGTTTGTTCTCAGACTTGGTGATTTTTTGCTGACAATATCCAGAGTTGCAGCTAAGTTTGACAAAAAGGATGAATCAATTTATATTCCTGAACCAGGTGTTGTGAAAGAAACCAAACCCATTAGACAAGAAATTAAACCTACATAATCTGAAGTATATGGGTCAAGCTGTGTGAGAATTGTAGTATGTGTTCCTGAGAACTCATTTAATGATATATTACTTGCTGGATAGTCATTCGAAAATGTGGTTCTAGTCATTAGAAGTACCTAACATAAATATCACTCGTGGTAGAGAATAAATTAATTTTAAATGTGTATGATAGATTCTTGTAAAGGACTGTGAAATACTTGTTGAACCATTGTAAATATATAAGCTGCAAGTAGCTGTTCTTGTTACAAACATTCATTGGAGTTTTATTAATGTATATTATGTACATGTAAAGAAAAGAAGGGTTTAAATTATTCTAACTTCTCTTCTCCTTCAACAACTTCTTTTAAATTTAACAGTTCTAATGACCCTTGACCTTTTGTTTCACTCCGAACAATTACATCTATCTCTCGATAATGACCAGGATCTATCAAGCAAACCTGAAAACATTAACAAAAGTGTATTAGATTATATAAATGGATGGTATAACAGAAACTAGTGATAGGACACACAGACATTTTCTCAAGTCAGAGTCCCAACCTACTGCAGTGTAAAATGTCATACAGCATAAACATGTAATTTTTATTAAATTGTACCAAAATACTCTTCCCCCTTAACACACAACCTGACTCAGAGAAATTTTGTACTCAATGTATAAAAGAAAACTCATTTATCTTTTTGTGTTGGTCCAAGTGATCATAAAAATTAATATGAAGACTCGAGTTGTAACCAAGTATCTGATTTATTAAATCTCATTTTCTTAGTATGTATTTTTAAATTTTAAAAAATATTATTGCATTAAATTATTGTTAACTTCCTAAAATATTCTCTGCTTTGAAGATTATTTTTATCCCATTTACTTCCATAAGGAGTTCCACCTCAAATAGCCTTGAACACTCACCATACTCAGTTCTCCTGAGTTCCACTCTTCACTCTCAATCGTCCCTGTCAGTTTCGCAACTTTTTCTCGCAATTTGCGAGCCTCCTTGCCAGAGAGCATAATTCTAAGTCGCATTTGAGCTCGTTCCAATGGCATAATAGTTTTCAGCTGAGGTATTACATCCAGTGCCTATAAATAAAAAGGACCTCCTCACAAGTTTACCATCAAGTTTCCATGCATTTCATCAAACTATTCAGTTTGCTATAATACATTAAAATATATTTTATTGCCTCATTGAAACTGTATCGTACTGGGAACATGTTTCCATGAGACCTTGCTACTATTGCCAACCAAACCTATTTACACCTGTATACTGCAGACCTGAGGGTGGCATGTACTTCCCAGTTTTCTTTTGGTATTTCAATATTTTACAACTGGAATTAAAGATAAAAATGTCACCCCTGGTTAAGATAAGTGAAATGCTATAACTTAAGGTTATTGAATAACCTCCCGATAAGTAACCAAACAACTTGGCTTTCCATCGTCTGCAGGGACATTACCCACTCTCCCAAGGCCAAAACATTTCAGTTTTTTTTCTCTGACCCTGGGCAAATTCCTGAACAAATTTTGAATTTTATCTTGGGAGGTGAAAAATCATTCAAAGAATTTTTTTCCACATTATCTTGTGTAATTTTCATAAATTTTTAGAAACTTGCAGAAAATTAACAACGACATGGAAATTCTTGATAGTTGAACTCTACTTTTATGACTTTTTACATAATTTTTGCAGAGGTGCAACACTGCAAGAAAATCAAGAAAATAAGCTTAAAAAAGTTCTATTGCCATAATTCAAGTTTTACACACCTTCATATTGAAGACAAACCCAAGTGGCATTGTCTATTGACAACCTTAATTCTACACAGAAAATTGTGTAAAACACTCAGAATTGTGGTCCATGTTGTGAAAATGCAAATTTTGTACCAAGAACATTTTGTACCTGTTCATATACATTTACAGTACAGGATAATGTTTTAAGATCACTCAACAGAGATTCCAAACATTCAAAAGACAATAAAGAAAATTTCAGATATCAAAGGTTTACAAGAGAGTTTGTGGGGTTAATATTTAGTATAGAAATGCAATTAATTAATTGTTATATACCTTGTATACTTCCTATTGTCACATCACACCATTGTTGTAGTATTTTTAGTAATTACTGATTTAAAAAAAAATTACTTATGTTTTCTTTTAAAAGTTTCAATTTATTTTAGTTATTTTTTATCCATACTCAATTTTGGTTAGGTTGAATTCTCTCTATAACCCCATCCTGGTCTGGATTTTTTCTCTGTATCTCCTTTGGGCACTTTGGAATTTATGGGATCATCTTGAACTTGCTTCTGGAGATAAGAGTAGCTTATATCCGTCCACATGGTCATAAACTGTTTTAGACTTGTTTGCAATAATTTATTATGATAATATTTGTTCTTATTATTGAGTCACAACTTAACAATTACAAATGTGTCTAATGAGTGAAAATGGATGCATCTTAAAAACTACATACCTGTTGCTTAGCATTCCGGTTAGGTTTCACAGAGAAATGGACATCTTTCATAGCTTTTTCTATCATAGACATAGGATAAGGTCTTTTAGTATCAGGATTGACACACTTATCTGAAATAAAAGTAATACAAAGAATGTCATGGTTTCAATCACTTTGTTAAAAACAATTTGACCACAATTAGTAATGAATTTTACTAAAACCTCTGATGAATTTGCAAACTAACTCAAAAATAAATACACCAGAATGTAATGAGAGTTCCAGCAAAATAACAACTGAACAGCTGACATTTGGTCATTATTGACATATAAAAGATAATTATCACAATTGACATATTTCTTTGCACATAAAGCAAATGAAAAAGGAAATAAGACTTCAGAAGCAAAATAAAACAACAAAACACATTGAATATATTAGCTGTTTTTTCCATGAAAGCTCTTGGAATGCAATTTGAAAAGTATCATGATATTACAACTGAAAACAATCATTCCTCCTTTGTAATACATTGACCAATGAATTAAAGTTTTGTTGAAATGATGGCAAAGTGTGTATAGTTCAAGAGTACTATTATCATGGTTTTACCTGCAACTGTTGTAGCTATGTCTTTAAATAGAGAATCGAGATGTGACTGCCTTTCTTTATCGGAAACTTGCAGTTCACCTTTGGAAAGAATTTCTTTGGAAATTTCTGTTTGATCTTCCTTTCCAAAAGCTTTCAATAAATCATCTTTCTTTGCTACTTGTCCTTTAGATACATTAGCAAATACTGTATGAGTTTGAAGTACTTCATCGATATCTTTTTCGCTGAAAGTAGTCAATTAAAAATTAGACATGACAGAAAAAAATAAAGAAATAATTTAAAATCGACACATGTAGGTTCGTGTAGGCTACTTACATGCCGTTTCTCCAAGACACAACTTTATTTTTGTAACATGCAATTTCAAAACGCTTCCCACCTTTCTTCATTCGTACTACAGCGACATTCGTCAAGCGCATTTGATTAATTGGCGTAAATATTTTAGCCATGGTGTAATATTGCTCAATACACTCATGAACAGAAGATCAAACACTTCACAGTACTACACACTCATACGTTGAATGACTCGTACAGGGACTTGCTGAAATCAACAAGAGAGGAGAGGGGTTGTAGGAGAAAATTGTAGGAAACCAATTTGAAGAATAAGAGGCGTTCTAGGAAACTCTTTGGCGATATAAACTGATGAACGAGTAAGAAATTTCTCATACTCACCATGCATGCGCAATGACATCTGTCGCCTGTCGAATTTCGTAGGAAAACTAAGATGGCTCCAGTAGTTGGGAAAGGACTTGGTGTTCTTGTTGTGGTTTCTGTGTTTTTAGTGTATAAAGTGAACAATATTAGTGCAGAAAAGTGAAATTATGCATGAAATCTACATTTCTTAAATAGAAGGACGTTGTTATGGCTCTCGTTACAGTACAAAGATCTCCTAGTGTTAGTAGTTGCAGCTCTCCTCGGAGTTCAGTAAGTGTTGATGTACAATATATTAAATTATTCCTATTTGTAGTTATTCTTTACTGCCCAAGACTTAGTAAATATTGACCAGTACATAATGAACAGTGTCGGTATACTTGTTGACGATGTTGAGTGTTTAAATTTAACTGACAACTCATAATACGTTACTAACATATTTTACCTATCTGTCATTCATATTATTTACACGTTCGTGTTGATTGATGAATGTAGGTATGATTCGATGTATTCTTAACAACAAGTGAAACTTTTCTCGTTTATTATCGACATAATTTTTTTACTTTAAGAGGTATTCTCGATATGTGTGATATGGTACAATGATGTTTTATTCATTAACACTGGATCTAAACATAGAAATGATTTTTTCCTGCTGTTCCGTGTTTATGTGGAAGAGGTTATGCGATTGTAAAATAAGTATTTACTGTGGACTCAGCATATCCTTGTTAATATTTTGAAGAAATGTGTTTTTAAATTTACGAGAATGGAGTGAAATTGGTAAAAAACTTAAACGAATATTTTATTTTCTGTCTTGAAATCAATACATTCTGAAAGTCATGTAAAGTGTACGATTAAGATTTTATTTTTCCTTCAATTTCTCTATCGCGCGATTTTTAGTCACCTCTACATTCGTTAGATGGCACTTTTAACACTCTTGGTTTATTTTGTAATTGTTACAATACCGACATCGTTAAATTGTCTCCGTTTGTTTTTCGATTTATGGGGTGAACAAACAGAATAATCTCAAGATTAACAGTATTTTTTTAGGTGCCGTAGATAACATTTTGATTGAAGTGTTGAGTTTGCTCACAAATGCCAGTATTGGCGTACTTCGTTCGTGTAAGGAGTAATAATAAACTCCACTTAACATATTTTAAATAATTATTTTGCTTTATTGTAATAGATTTAAGTTGTGTGTTTTGACAATAAATAAATCGTAATCCTGTTGTTTACTGTGAGTATGCATCATCTTGATCGTTACGTTGAGGGATCGCACTACCTGTTGGCGTCAGTAAATACTAGAGTCAAACACGGTACGTACTATGGCATTTCATTCTCTATATAGTTCTCCTTTTGAACGTCGAAATTTTATATTAATATTAACGAGGGACTTACTCATCTATAACTATCTCTAATTATCTAGTAATCTAGAAATTAACTAGTGAAGCCGCCGAACTTTTTCTTTATTTTCTCGGATTTACATACTTAAGTGGTTAGTCTATCCCTTAAGTCTTTAAACTCTAACTTTTACTTCTAATTCTCCTCATTGAGGATTCAATGAAGAGAATTTAAAAAGAAATGCTTGATCGTTAACAAATATTAATTGTTGAATTTGGAAATTTTAAAATTTGCATCTTTGAATCACGATTTGTGCAAAAGTCTATTCTAATTTCAAAACTCAAACTTTGCCCACTATAATACATGGGTATACACAGAGGCGGGTTAAGGTAAAAAAAATATGAGTGAGATAAAGAGTTTTCTTGTATTTCATAAATAAATGTTAAGTAAGAAGGCTTGTTATTCACATTGGGTAGTAAAATTATATTGTTACAGAATAGCAAATTGACTTAAAATTCTATCATTTTGAACCTAACTTTTCATATGTTTCGTACACTCAGGAGATCAAAACCCCCTCAAAATAATATCTTGGATTCGCCACAATCCTTGTATGGTCGACCCTGCCCGGCTTCGCTCGGTAAATTTTGCTGGTGTGATATGATTTCCCTCCATTATAATTTAGTATAGACGATAATAGCACGTTTACATAAAAAATAAGATGATATATTTGTTTGTAACACATTTCACTATAATTCATACCTTAATAGAATTTCGAAATGCATTATTAGTGAGTTTCTTCATCACATATACATAAGCAATATCCCATCAAAATTTCAAGTTGCCTAATCTTTAATATTTTGTTCCCTGCTTTGATACATGAACCAGTCAGATTTGCAGCGCAAACCAGATATTTTCACTTTCTTTTACCCACTTTATATTTTTAGTTTAACCAACACATAGTTATGGCGATTATAATAGTTAATTTGTAAGAGTACTCTGGTTCAAGTTTTTAAATCTAAGAAATATCGGAGTAGAGAAATGAGCATTGCCGTCGCGCTCCGCAATCACATAATCGCCGAACAAAAATAACATGATCGTCAACAATGAGTGTTCCAAAATGAAAATACGTGCATTTTTTGTGAGTTAAAAGATATCATGTAAGAATAATCAAAGAATAAAAAATGGTCGTGCTACCTCATGTAGACCATTTGATATGGATTGATCCCTGGAAAGATTTTATTTTTTCCCTTCAGACTTGAGCGGTGCCTCAAAGGTGCGAAAAAAGGTGTAGCGAAGAATAATAATATATTATTTATTGAGCAAAGTATCAACATGTTATTATTGATTAAAGTGAGTAAAGAACTAAAATACCAAAATTTCATTTATGCAATAGTTTTAGAGACCATGCAGATCTCATGATGAGAATTTGGTTTGTTAAAGAAGAGAATAAACACTACATACTTCGTCTTCGAAAAAATATATTTGGTTGAAATATTTGTAGTTTCATTCTTGTTTTTGAAATTTATCTACTTTTTTTCGTTCGTAAATACAACCTTTCGGGTCATAATTCTTGGTTAGTATTATGGAATCAGTGTATCTCCTGCTAGTATGCTGTTGGGTGTTGCTAAAATCCCCATGCTAGTGAACTGATTCGTCCGTCTGGGCTGCTTGATCTGATTTCCGAGGCTATGCAATGAATTCGTGTCAAAATGTTTAAGCTAACCCAGAGCAAGTGGGAAAATTTATATTATCGTAAACTTTGTTTTAGGAATTTATAAGAAGTCTTATTTGATTTATCATAAATTGGTATTTTTATTACTTTTAAAAATTAAAGACATCGAGAAATTTGATATTAATGAACAATTGGTGAGTTTTGTTATAATTAAATGTACGCAATTCACCGAAAACAAATTTATTGGCTGACCGCCTAGTGAAAACTTAGTTGTGTTGATCACGGGTGGCCGCTTGAAAAGTTTTGATCGTTTTAATTCATTGGTAATGTGATTACAGTTTATTATTACATTCCTTAAAAAATGTGCTTGATAGTTTTTAACAATGTTTTTTAAATTAATTAATAACTCATGTTTTACGTGTCAAGCTTGAAATATTTAAATGTTTCAATAAACACAATAATCATTCGCTTTAAGATTTATTTTTGACTCTTACAAGTCTTTAAGTCGACATATACAGTAAAATAACGCGTTTTTTTTCAAACGTTAAAAAAAATTTCATTCATAAAATTAATTTTTTCATTTGCATGTATGCATAATTTGACAGATACTCCCTAAACAAATACTTTCTTTTATGTTTCTGCAACGGTAGGTGCAAAGACGAAAAACTTTCCGCAGGTGCAGGCATTTCAGTAATAAATTAATTATAGAGAAATAGGTGAACAAGAAAGCAATTTACTCATGATCAACTCTTTGTTTTTATTATCTTAGTAAATACTTAAATTCCAATAAAATGCTTTCTAAACATGGCAAGGATTCATTCAAATTTTCTTGAATTCTCCTTATAACTTTGGATGTTACTGCTTCGAACATTATTTAATTTTTTGAGACTGGTTTGAAGTAATTGTGGTACTGAGTCCCATATTTCTTACATTGAGCCAGGTTCAAAAATTTTCTGTTTACTTTGTAACCGGCAGAATGACCATTTATCATTAAGAAAGCCAACATGTCAGTAGGGCCAATCTCTGCATATGAAAAATCGCTGACGTCAGGGTTTTGATTCATTACATGGATAATAACAGACCCCTCAGCTTTCACAAATAGCTTCTGACACTGGAGTACCTATCAAAAATCAAAGACGAAGTTCTTGGCTTAGACTCGCCGATTAGGCCAATATCGGTCACAACTTCATTACTTTCTTCTTTCACCTTTTTTTCGCCGTGGACCTGTTAAACATAAAAACTAGTAATATTTCCGCTGGTGATAGATTTATACTTAACTGCAGCACCCGGGTGCTGTGTCAAATAATGTTTTGAGTTTTTCGAAAATGATTTTTTTCTGGGCAATCTGTGCGAACAACCACCTTTGCATATGGCGCCACCTTTAAAAACAGGTTCGGTAGGAATTCAAGATCTCGACTCTTCGCTAATGTTGGGGGGCTTTCGACCGCAAGTCAAAGTTCATAAAATGCAGAACCTCGACGAGACCGTCCTCGTGCCAGGTTATAGACGAATTTTCCGTTTATACCCGCCAAAAATGTTAATTCTATACGATATCTTTCTGCAGTCATCATTCGTTCAGCGACAATGTCGTACCGTCGCTCGATGTTCTGCTTTGGGGACAGATCCAATGGTGTAAACTATTTTTCCTACATTTTTGCGGTGTCCTTCACAGCAATTAGAAGTCAGGGATCTATTATGATATACATTCGATTTTAGATGTAGAAAAACTTATGCAAAGAGCGATATCGAAGTTCTTGATGTAACAAAATACCGTCTGTCCAAGTATAGAAAAACTTTCTCATGTGCTATTTTTTTCTGTTTAATTGTTTGGAGGTTTTTATTCAGCCTTACTTTTGTTTGAGTTCTGAACTGCTGTGATCTATTCCTGTTCAGTTCTGGCTCTAATGTAGGTTTATTAAATAAATTATTAATCAACAAATTTTGATAAATTTATTGACTAAATAATTTATAATATCAAGTATTGTTTGTACAGCTAAATTCTTGAAATCTTACATTTTACCTACGAGTATTATCTATCTCAGGTGTTCTCAACCTCTTGAATTTAGTGAGCTTCACCCAAATGTTATACCCACCATAAATTCGTTCATACTTAGTGAATCCCTACTAATAGGTAAATGCGAAAATGTCTGTCTGTTTGCTACTTTTTTTTACGACTAAACCACTGAACCGACCGTGATGTAATTCGGCGAGGAGATAACTTACATATCCAGGAAGAAGATAGGCTAACTTTTACTTTTTAAACGCGAGAAAAGAAAGAGAATTTTTTTATTTATTATTTATCTTATGCGTTTTGGCGAGGTTCAGGGCATGAAGCCTGCTCTTCCACCTAACCGTAGGACTTGCGGAAGGGAATTGGGAAGGAGAGACCGGGGAACTTATGGAACCGAACGACATTTGCTTGGAGTGGGTGAGGGAAATCGCAGCTGAAAACCTCATCTAATTCGGCCGAGCATGGCCGGCTCTACCGCTCAGCGAGATTGTGGAAGCGAAGACGCTACCCCTAGACCACTGCTGTAGTTTTTTGATGATAGAGATCGATGACGTCGGAAAAATCCATCTATCGGAGAGGTATATTCGCTTACGCTGCCTAAACGGTTGGAGATAAGTGACAAGAATGAGAGGGTTTTTTTTCTACAAAAAACTCCGCATCTTTAAATGTTAACCTAAATTACCGATTTTTTTATGAAGACATTTTAAAATATTTTAATTGAATAGAGTGATATAAGTAAGAAAATAAATAATCCCCGTCAATTTTTTTGTGCATTACAAAGATATTAACTGTTTTTAAATTGTAAAATTTGGACCAATAGATTTTACAAGTGTTGCGCTGTGGCCGTCCCCGCTGCTACTGCGCTATGTGTAGCATGGGGAGTACCAGTACAGATAAATTTCGACAGAATGTTCCTTCTGTGTTGTCTACACTCTCTAAAAGAGGATTTTTCGNATATATATATATATATATATATATATATATATATATATATATATATATATATATATATATATATATATATATATATATATATATATATAAATATATAAATTGGGTGAAATGTGAATTCTTGAATTTTCACCTTTTCTTTGTACTTCATGAACTTTATTGATTTATCATCTCGGTTTTTAACGTTTTTTGTACGTGGTAGCTAGTTTCTGGCCTTTTTGATGTTTGAATCTTAATGTGTGTAAAGGAGTAGACATGTTTTCGGGAGTTTTTCGTTAGCAATAACATAACATACTGCTACTGTTATATTTCACGACCTGTTTAAAAGTACACCTCGATTATTGTAAACGAGTATTAATCAATCGATTGTTAATCAAATATCTAAAAATTAATTTTCCCATGCTTCTTTTTTAAATAAGGGAATGAATATATTTTGTACGTTGACCTGAATGATAGATATATTCATCAACGGAGAGTTAAAATTATTAAAGATTGTAATATGTAATTTTGGGAAGTTATTTATGTTTTTAGATGCTTACTGAGAGATAATATTTCGAAATAACGATTTCAGTAAGATGATATTGGGTTAAATGTGTTTTAATACGTTTGGATCGAATTTCCTGAAACAGTTGGCAAATAATTCTTGTATGTAAACGTGATTTTTTGATCTGCAATGATTAATAACGACGAGTAAACCGTATGTTGATAACAAAAAGTCCCATGCGAAGCCGGGCAGAGTCAGTTAGTAAATATATATTTTCTGAAACGTTCACGTTCGCTTAATGAGATCTTTGAGCTTGATTATCCAGAATTTTAGATATGTCCACGGGTAGTCACTAGCCAGAGAAGTCACATATGTGAATCAGTTACTGGTGAATTAGAACATTAATTGTATTTACATTCTTGGACTTGAAATCGAATCGAGAGTCATAGCCGAAAGTATCGACAATAGCTAATTTTCGACTGTAATGTCGAGAGACGAGGCGAACTGAAATCGTCTCATCCCTACTATATGAAGTGTAGTATTAAGAGATTTAAAAACATAATGAATTGGTTTGTTGAATAATTATTATTGTTGTGTAAACATAACATCATTTGTTACTGGTGTATAAAACGGCAAGCTTTAAAAAGGGTGGGTTTTATTGTTTTCTGTGGTTCGATAAAAGAACCTAGGATATTTTTGGGTGGGGTTAAATTGCTTAGTTGTATGTAGTTATTTCTTGATTCGATAAAACGAAGAATCTGTTGACAGGCTCACCTAATCATCTCAAGATTAATTGTGACAGTTATGGAAATGTATCGTTTGATCTTCAGTGTATCATAATGATCTTTTAATGGAAATAATATCATGGTTCTATTATTTCATACGCTTATGCGCGAAGGTTGGTACTTTTTGCTACCATGAGTAAATTAAGTAATTAACGGTTTTCCAACGGCATTACCTCGGTCGACCCTACTATTTTAAGCACAACCCCTGTTCGTTTTCGTTATTTGGAAAGTGAAATATCATTTAATGACCATGTTTTCCAAACGCGTTATGTAGCCAACCAATGAAGTACTTTATTTCACTGTCTGTGATTCCTGGTTTTAATGTTTTATGACGTTTGGACTCGATCCTCGTCTGTGAGGCTGTCTCGTTTATTTACGGGGTCCGCACATTTCAACTCACGCACGATCCAACTTACGCATGAGGCAGAGGGTCAAGCTGTGGTGATGTGGGTGGGAGTCCGCAGGGTTGGACAAGGAAAAATTTTACAGACTACCCTCGCCGTCAACGTGTGACCCTTCTAAAGAAATATGAGTTATTTCACTAGTCGTGCAACACCATATTTATATTTCCTTCACCGTAGTAACAGTGAATCTACGAAAATAAATATATTTACAAATATACACGGTATATTGCTAATTATCCAATAAAAATAGATTTTAAAATATATGATGATGATTTTGAAAGACCGTTTTCGGCGCATGGAATTTCCTTGGTACCTGCCTATAATCCGACAGTTATGAAAATGTTAAAAAGTTTGCCCTTTTGAAGAACATAATAAGTTATTTAATTTTTGTTCTTTAATAGTATTTTAATAGTATTGTATGATTTAGATTTTGGAAATGATTTATTATATTTGTTTCACTAAGTCCCAAATTCTTTTTGAATTTTCTTTCAGTAATTAATTTTTTGGCTGTATTAGACCTTATTAATTATATTTTTTTTAATAATATTTAAACCGAAAACCCGAAATGGTTGGTACTAATCCAAAACATAACGGTGCGTGACGCTGTGACAATTACCGTTCTTCAAACCCGTCCTCGTATTACGGGAAGTGAGGCCTGAACTTCCAAATATCGCTGTTGGGAGGACCTGCTGCACTGACGGCAAGACCTCTTCGCGAACGTTGCTTCTCTCTCTCGCCGCTTGGCTGCGCTGTCCGTCTGCTCATTGGGCGCTTTCGACAGCTGTAGTGGCAATGGAGGGGGTGCGTTAGGTCCTCGTGCGCGAACGCAATCAGTTCCCGGTGAGCGGCTGGGCCGAGCGGTTCATCTGACGCCGTCCAGCCCTCAGACGCGCGACTGTGTTAAAGTGTTATCGTGTGTGTGACATCGTAGACGAAGTGACAGTGAGTTCTAGTGTCATAACTGATTCTTATGAGGCTGTAGTGTTAGTGACCTGACCACAATACCCGGGGGTTGCGTCCCCCGCCGAGGGGATTTTCGGGGATACAATTTCTTCGTGAGGAACGTGGTGAAGCGCTCAACAGCGACCACGTTGCCGACCACAATGTTGTATATCCTGCCGCCCCCGGCAGCGCCCGGCCCACCGTCGCCGTGGGCGAGCATCTTGTGCGGGGGCGGCGGCGGAGGAGGTGCCACCGCCGGGGGCGGGGCGGCCGCAGCGGTGCCCGAGGCGGCCGTCGGTGACACTGCCCCTCCGGCACCCCCGATGCCTCCGGGGACCGTGGGGTCAGCCGTTGTTGGCAACAGGTCCGTCGCACCGGCGTCTGTCACCGTGCCGGACTTCGCGACGGCGGGGGTGGTACATCGCGCGGGGGCGTATTGGGTGGCGAAGGCACGTCCCGCCGTACGTCTGCCTCCGAGAGCTCCCAAACACAATGTGGTGGCGACGCTAACCACTGGCGCTGTCTACAAAGTGAGTAAGCGTGCTTCTATCAAGGATTTGTCTACAGAAATGCTTCTGTCAAATGTTGGATGGTGGATGTGTTATGACATACGAATAGAACGTCTGTTTCTGCATCATTGGACTTATTGTATCCACTTTGGATATGTGCCATCGACTGTACTTAAATCATTAGATTCTTATTTCGTGATCTTTTGTTTGCTTGTTAATGCTGAACTCCATTTTTAGATTGGATTTGTTTGGTATGTCAGTTTGAACTGGTATCTTTTTTCATTGAAGTTTTCTGTTCTTTCTGAATCCCGTGCTATGAAGTTCCAAAATCAAAATCCTACGTGAAAGAGAAGAAGGAAATGCCAACATGCCATGACATTTTTTAGTACTTCATAGGACTAAAAATAACAAAAAAATGGACAAAAAATGTTTAAATTAGTAGTGGAGAATATAAAAATACAAGTCTCGAGCTTTTACTGGCTGATCCATTGAGCTTTTACTTGCAGAACCTTGACCAAAAATGTAATATATTTGGTTGTGTAAGTAAAGCAATGTCTTACTTAACGTCTGTAAGTTAGTTTGACAGTTTCTCCTATATCTCTGTACACGAGTTCATTGTGTACGTATCTTATCACGACTGTTTTGTATGTGTGTGACGCGTATTCAAATTTGTGTGTTGTAAGTTGTTAGTGTTGGACGTTAGGAGGAAATTCGTTTCTGGGGAGTTCATCCGAGTTATCCCACTTCAATACTAAACATATTTGATGCTTTTTGGTGAAAAGTCAAATTCGTAGTTGAATCTACACCGAATCTGACATAATTTGTGTTCATATAAGTTATATGGTGACTGGCCTTGTTTTTAAATTCGAATTGAATTAGTCATGTTGGTGTCACGAACCAATCTTTTCGTCAGGATACTTTTAAATGTTTGATCCATATATTCGTATTGCATGGAATCTGTAGGCGCCTTCCTTTCTCTGTTTACCCATCTCATTTCCTGAAGTACGAGTACGTATGACATTTAAACTTCTTGATCAGACTAACTTAAGAACTGTTTTTGTTAGTTAATGATATTTCGAGAAAATTCATTTTTTGAATTTGATGAGGGTGGATTATTTGATCTCGTGATCTTTGTCTGTTATATGAATTGTCATCTGAAATAGTCTTATTTTTTAAGTTTAATGAGGGTCCAGAAAGTGATTGTCCAATCTTTGTTGTCATGTGTCAGTATATACATCATGTTTTGGAAAAAACAATTACACACTTGAGGGGTTGTAGAAGGAGCTTAGTAAATAATTTTTTGATAAGGAACCCTTTTCCCAAAATGTATCCTTTTGATGAAAAATAAGATAGAATATCTTATCAATTTTGAATCTCCCGCTGCTGTTGCTGGTATCTGGCAAAAGTATACGATGGAGTGACGATGCTGAAAACTCTCCCGATAACAGGCATTTTGCTGCTCTACCACTATGTCTACCTTTGTCGTAAATTAATATCTCTATCTACGGCATCCTGGCCCGGGTTTTTCTCCGTTTTTCCTTCGGGTAGAGGCGGATTTCTTTTACAGGTTCTCTAGGCTTTGTCTAGGGGCGTGTTTATTGTAACAATAAATCGTGAATTTAGTGTTTTTCAACTCTTATGATTTTTAAGCACTATACTCAGAATAATCTATAGTTCGGTAATAACTTGTACATGTAATTTTTTGCGTTAAATTACAAACATTCTATTAGTATTATAACTCGCAGCTAACTTTTTATCTTATCTAGGAACTTTTGCTGAAATTTTTGAATCCGCCTCTGCCTTAGGGCCCTTGATCGGAATTGATGGGATGGTCCCTTGCTTGCTTCCGGAGAGTAAATTAGTTTATTGTCCTCCACGTGGTTTTTGACAATAAATTTATTACTCTGCAAACATGTTGACAACCACCCTGTTCTGCCTTGTTCTATACTCTTAAGCAATCACTGAGTGGTGAGTGTTGTTTAAGTCGAAGAATTACGTGTATCAAGTTAACATTTTCGCCCTTCCTAAATTTGGTTTTTTTTCTTTCATTGATTATAAATTATTCAAACCCTTTGTCCATCAACCTCGTACATTTTCGGAAATGGATGTTCATCAAAACTTTACCCAATGTTCCCTGGAACTCTGTTATAGTTTTTCAGAAGCACGGTGTATGCGTATGTGTCAAGTTTTGTGATTTCTTATTTTTTATGTACCAGAAGATATACCTGTCTCTGGAGAATTTAGGATATTAATACTTCTGCAGCGTCTGAAAATGCTATTTTTAAAACAATAAAAATGTAGTTGGATGCGCGGACATTTTTTGATGTGTCACAAAATACATTTTCAAAGTGCATTGATTTTGTTTAACATGTTGACTAGTGCATTTTAACGTAAATCTGTTGTTTCTCAGCATTCGTACTACATTCGTACTGAAGCTCGATTTTTACGGACTAAGTTCGATTATATATGATCAATTTTCATAAATTGAAAATGAGGTATTGTTTTACCTATCTTTGTTTAAAAACATATCCAAAGCAAAATCTTTTTCACTGACGGAGCCAGCAACTTCTGGCTCTGTACTCAGGGGAGTATTCTGGAAAACTTGCCCCTGAATTCAGAACTTGAAGAGAGCTTTCGCTTTATTTTTTTAAAATAAGTAAATTGGTAAAATTGTACCTCGTTTTTACTTTATTTGTCAGCATATACCAATGAACAGTCAGCTAACTATCGATTAAAAATTAACTTAATTATATATGCATATTGCAACGGATTCAATGCGACACATCAAAAATTTACTAAGCTCCTTCTACAACCCCTAAAGTGTGTAATTGTTTATCTAAAACATGACAGTATAAAAATTGGACAATGATGTACTGGACTTAAGGAGATTAAAATTCAAAATAAAAGTGTCTTTCAGATGCCTGTTCATAAAAAAGACAAAGCTTAAGAGACATAATCCACCTCATCGAGCTCAAAAAATGAATTTTCTCGAAATATCTTTAACTGCAAAAAATCTTCAGTTAAATTGATTGGGGATTTTAAATGTTTTACGTCCTTCGGGAAATGGGATGAGTAAACAGAAAAGAAGGCGTGTTTAGATTCCTGAATGTGGACCAAACATTCGAAATATCCTGACGAAAAGATTGACTCATGATACAGATGACCACTAATTCAATTATAATTGAAAAACAATTCAGTCACAACTTAAATTATAGAAAATTATATCAGATGAGTACATTCAACAGGGATTTTGACTTTTCACCGAAAAACATCAAATAAGTATAGTATATCTTATTTGTGTGGAAGAATCGCCGTTGAAATGTATTTGTAGAGAGTCCGTGAACGTTGGCCGTGCGCGCTCATCTTCTTCCCGAAGCGCTCTCCCGCAACCCCGCGGTCTCTGTCTTCTGCTGCTGGCAGCTCTTGTGCGAGAGTAACGGCTCCTCGCTGCTCTGCCCTCGCCTCGGGCGCTGTTTCTTTTTCTCCTCGACGTGCTTCTGGCTCGACGCCGTCGCTCCTCGTCCTCTGCTTCCTATACGCGATGATCTGTTGCGTTGGGAGACGAAGCGTTTGTTATTCATAGGACATCGCTATCGGAAGAGGAAGAGAGTTGGATTGAGTCGTTGGAAGAGGAGCTGCCTGCTCTGTGTCTCATCGAATGAAGCTTTCCCCCGCACGGATATCGTTCCTTATCTGCACAACGTGCTCCTAAACTACGCATTTGGAACATATGATTTAATTACTTGTTTCTTAGATATCCTGGTAATATTCAACAAGAAGATAAATTAACGAGTTTAGGTCATTAGAATAAAATTAGTTTGTATTCACCGACGTTTCGGGAAATTTATTTTCTTTCTCCGGTCTTGTACATATTTTAAATCCTTTTTAACTACCTACATCGTCCCATTCGTACTCCTTCCATTCATCCACTAAGCAATACGTATACTCGTAGATCCATACATGCCTCCACTCACACTACACACTAGCAGACTCTTGGTAAACAGTTTTAATATTGGGGTCAATAACTACACATCGTCTAGCAGTATTCTTTAGACATTCATTTCACTTGACTCAATCTGAGATTGGTAAAGGCCCTGCGTCATGATGGAACAGTGTTAAAAATTATTGCCATCCATTAAGTCGATTTTCCCAAATTCTTTTGTTCAATTGGAAAACTCCGTTGTGCACTCGAATTTTCTGAGGATATTAGTCGTGAAGATAAATTCTCGCAATTCTTATTAATTATATTGTTTTTGTTCCTTAAACTTGTATAACCCAAAATTTCAAGAAAACTGAGAATGTTTTGAGAAGTTTTTCATTTTATAGTTTGATCTGATTTTGGAAATTCATGTATGAACAGCGTTTTGGAACTTCGTAATTCGAATACAGTTCATCTCATTCATGGAAGCTCATAGTGCAGAGTGGATCAGACTTATCTGTAAATATATCTCGTATCCCTTTAGAACGCACTCTCCTTAATGCAATCCTAGAAAAACAGTGGCAGATGTAAACCGTAATCATGGGGGCGGGAGTGGGGGCTAACCGGGGAATATTGGTTTTACAACACTATTACTTTTACTATTACTAAATAAAATGCATGAAATAAATGATTAACAATATTATTAATAACAACTATTGTTTATTAAAGTTATTAATATGGTATTATTTTATTAATATGGTATTATTAATTTTTTATTAATATGTATTGTTAATAATAACAATAGCAGTGATAACTAATAACAATTATTAATCTGGTAATAATTTTACGAAGTATGCCATTTATCGACTTTTTATCTGTTAAGAGTTCAGTTATGCATCGATCCACCACTGCTAGAAAACATTGAAGAGTAAAATTAATAGTGGGACGGTGTCACTTTGAACTCCGCGAGAAAGATATTTCTCAGCCGGTCTGTTGTTGCAAATATAAAATTAACGTAAATACGAGAGTTGTATCGTGCTTCGTAAAGTACGAGTCCGCATCATCATATTTATATAATAAAATAATAATAATAATAAATATAATTGTGGGACTTTGGGTTTCCTGACAGTATAATTCTTATCTTTTTTCGTTAGTTACCGCTTGTTGGCTACACGGTTAGCGTGCTCGCTTTTGATATGCTTTTGGTGATGATCCGCACTCCCGAGAAATCCCTCTTCTTCGTCCCCATTCGTCCTCCTTCCCCTTCTCTCACTTTATGACCCTGTTCCCCTACTCGCCCTTTCCCGGTTGGTTGCTTCGGCGCCGCTGTTTCCTTGTCGGAGTATTCTCATCTCGGGACCCGTTTCCTACTAGGACGCATGCGCGAATCGTGGTTCCACTGTCACAGCTGATGGTGGTGCCAAAACCGGCAGCCAGCTTGGCTGTTTTGTTTCACGCTGGTAGTATGGCGACGCTCGCAAAGTTAGGTGTGACAGTGGATTTCTGCACTCAGTCTCCGTGGAATTTCTTCAAAGAAGAATTACCCATTGCGAATTGGCTGTTCCGGTACAAAGCGTGCGGTGTGAAGAGAAAATACAAGGCAGTATTTGTGGTATTTGTTAAATTTTTGAATGACGTTTTAGTCAAATTTGATATCATATGTGAGATAGTTTGTATTCCGATCGTAACCCCCTCATAATTATTATTTCTTATAATTATTGACTCGAAGTTAACGGATTTCTAAGCTATTGGTACTGCTGAAATTTCTTATACATTAAGTACATTAAACATTCGTTTACTTTATTCTATTTGTGTAAATGTTTATAATTATTGCGCTTGATACACTGTGTTTTTGTATAATGTGTTATTTATGATCAGTGACCGAATGCAGTTGTATTCTTTTCTTAAAAGTTACTGAAATTAATTTTTACAGTAACTAATTTCCCAGCGCTCGATTTCTCACTACCCATTTGTCCGAGCAATTTCGATATACCGTAATGATATTACTTGTACGATAATTTTGTACATAATCTCTTTATTATAAATTTATGAATAGTTTCTTGGTACAATTATTTTGAGAGGCATTTCACGTATGAATTTGATATGTCGATTGCGATAAGCTGTGCCAATTTCTTTAGTGAAGACTTTTCCTATTAACTTTCAAAGAAGTCACGAATGTTTCAACTTGTCAGCGATAAATACTTGTCATCCGTTACATGATTATGTCGTTGGTGATTGTAAGGATGGGCGCTCTAGATCAAAACCTTCTGAAAATAATAGTCCTCGTAATGAACAGTATCAAATAAATGGCATATGTTCTGTGAGTTTTAGAAGTTGTTTTGTCTGTTAAAGGTCGCTCCGATCAACGTGTGCGTATGCCACTGACAATGCGGATATAAGTGCTCACGAACTTGCTCGGCTATCTAAATAATTGAGATATTGAAGTCGGGCGTGTATCTTGATCTCGCTTGTACATGACTATCTTTTTTGTCCACTTCGTTTGTTACGCCACGAGGGAAAGTGTGTGTTAGTACTTAATCCATGATTTTGGCGTCTCGTGGCAATGTGTTTTGACCCTGGCTGTACGTGCCGATGGAAAAGTCACAACATACTTTTTCTTCGTAGACGTTTTTACAATTTTTTTCGGTAAAACATTTATGGTTCTGTTCATTACTAAAGTTATTGAAAAATATTATCGATTAGCGAAAGGAATTGAATAGTCTATTAAACATCTTTGTAAATCTTATGTCAAATTGGCGTACAATTGTTACTTAGTGATAATCAAGTATGATTTTTACTTCTTGTTCCATATTACCTTTTCCGATGTATTTATAACGTAAACTATTGCTCAAGGGCGTCCTTTGCCGTCAGTTATTTTATCTTGGTGAAGGGCATTTTATATAAAAAACAAGAGAAAAGAAATATGACGAGAGAGTGTTTGCCAATCTAATCTATGTCCAGTTTTCATACTTGTAAGTTTTCGGAGTAGCTGATATGTGCGAATTTAACGTCATAATTTTATGAAATCGAATGAAGTGGGAGATATTTTGAAAGAACAATATATTATTCTAAGTTATTTTATAGATCTTATAATTGTGTTTTATAGAAATTCAGTTTTGGAGATACGTCAGTAGTAAAAAGATGGTAGTAAAGTGTGGATGGATCATTGTACTACGAATACCTGGAAATTAATGATTGCATTTTGAGTTGAGTTTACGTATTAAAATGTGTACTATCGTAGGCGAGATGCTTGTTGTTTTGTATGATTCAGTGTTGGTAACTGATTGTTTCTTTTACAACGCTATAATTTGTTGTATAAATTGTCTTGCTTTGTCGTTTCGTTCAGTAAACAGTTGTTTAAAAACGTGAAATTTTAAAATATATTACTCGGAATGTTCTCCTAATTTTTGACCTGGTTCTTTCATTCGCATGTATCCCAATAAAAATTATCGTTTTGTGCTCATGCGTGAAATATTTTTCTTCTGCTTTATTTAGCTCCGGAAGGTTTCCTTGTCTTTTGCAAATGTCATTACAATGTTCAAATTTAATCAATCTTTTATGTCTTAATATTATTTTTTATTTATTCAGAAAATAAATCCCTAATAGTCCCTATTTGTTATAAAAGATATTGATGGAATATATCAATTTTTTCTGTTCTGTTTATTGAACATTTCATACCTCACAAATTCGTTGAATGTATTGTAACTTCTTATGAATTCTGTCCTCTCTCTCTGTCCCATATACTTTACATACCCTTAACATATCTTATGCTGTTTCCCCTTGTTTCTGTCAAAAGCAAGTTTCATTCTCAATTTTTCTTATTCTTCGAAAACAACTCCTAAATTTTCAATGACCTGTTATAAATTCTTTCAACACGTTACTCATCTGAAACCATTTTATGTTCTTAGAGACGAAACACATTTTTAATATACTCATAGGTCTCTTTGCCCCTGAATGATTTCTTCCAACGTATCCATTAAAGTTGACGTATGAGTATTCTTGTTTTCTTTTCTTCATCCCCTACCCATTGATATTAGTCATCCCTTCCATCTTCGATAATTTCTTAATTTTTCCTTCTATAGATGCAGGTGTACAGGTATTTAAAATTTGTAATGCGTTAGTGGATACTGTCCGGTAACACCCACTTAACCTTAATGATCATAATTGTTCCAACTTAGTAAACCTTTTAACTGCGTTATATCGTACTAAAACCCCGCTCAGTACTATCATAATACATAATTAGACGTATCGTACCCTTGTATTAAACCAACAGATCTTTGTTCTGAATATTAAACCTGTCAAAGCCGATTCGTTGTAGGCCTTGTTAGTGCACGTAAAGTGCAAGTGAAACAGGAGTGTAAGCGCAATGACTTTCGCGTAGCTCAGTGCAGTTGCAGGAATCGCTGCCGAGCACTTTTCACCTGCCTACTATAGTATAGCGTCACCCTGTCTCGCGCCGCGGAAGTGGGGCACTTGCGGTGGCGCTCGAGAACATGACTCACTGCTCCTCCCACTCACTGGATCACTCGTCTCACCCGCCGAAACACATACACTGACTCTGAAACAAGCGAGAGGGAAAATCTTTTGTTATTCTTGTCTCCAATGAAAGTTGTATTCTCTTGTAAGCAACTGTCGGGTGTACCGTACATTCCATTCACAAACAGTGTATTTTTGATGCACATTTTTAAATGTTTTTTATTGATGAAATCCATCGGTCAGCCATGCGACTCTACAAAATGGTTGAATAGTTTCCAGTGATCCAGGGCCGGGGAAACCATTCGACTCCTCCCAAGGACTTAATGTGTCAGGTTAAGTGTACTAGCCGCTTGCAGAATAAATATGTGAAAGAAAGGTCGCTACGGTTATCTGATGTCGGAAAATCAAGAGAAGAAAACTTGCAAGGTGAGATGCAGATCTAGTAGTCGAATGTAAAATATAAAGAAAATAGATCTATGAATACATTTGGATTGTTACCATTATCTTAAAGTTTGAGACCCCTAGCACCTTTGTTCTATGATAATATCACGCAGCTTGGCTTCCCTAATGTAAATAGTTCATTTTAAGTATAGTAAACATTTAATTATACTAATACCTAAATTACTTTTCACATACTAGTATAACTATAGTTGTAAAATAATTGAGATGGAGAAATAAAGACTTGCAAATTATTTGTTTTTCGAATGAGTTTATTTTAAAAATTATCCTACAATATACGTCCATTTTTAAATATAGACCTTAATTTAAACACATATTTATTGTGATAGTTTCGTTAAAACATTTCAATCCTCGGTCGGGGCTTTTTTCTGGGTGAACAAAGTATTAATTACAGTAAATACAAATACTACAAAAAAGAAATTATGGGATATGGAATCCGAAGAACAATTTGTGAGCATGTTGCGAGTTTTGCATTGGATGATTATAATTATATGGTGATCGAATATGGGTATTAGTCGAGTGTGTAGAAGGCGCGTGGACCGTGACCTTGTGACCTNTCCACTTTTTTTTTTTTTTTTTTTTTTTTGCGAGCGATCGCATTTGTTCATGATGTGCCGCAGGAAGCAACGATAAAGATCACTCACATGAAGGAAACGCTAATCTCGTTTTCAAAGAAGTCATATCTCATAGAAATGGAAGAAACTGTAAAGAAAGAAAAAAATATTTTTTCTTCATTTCTATATTTCTGTTCAATACCAGTAACTGCGAGTAGTGTGCTGAAATTACACCTTCGTTGTAGTACGAGCTATTTTGGTCACGTGTCCGTGTAATTTGATCAATATAAAATATCAGAATTTACGTAACTATACTTCATGTATTTGCTTATCGACTTTTTAATTTAAAGGATATTCGTATTTGTGACGGTTTCTTGCGGAACTGATCGACCATGTTTGGGTTTCTAATTTGATTTCTTTCAATGTTCTTTCTTCCTTGTACGAAAATGATCATTATTGCGGCCACGTTTCTTCGATTCGCAGGTGTTACGCGATTCTCGTTCGTCTTGTGCCTAATTTTCTTGATTTACGTATTAGGCCGTGTCCAGCGTGGGCGACAAACGCGAACGACAACTTCAAGCGACAAGATTCAAACACGCTTGTAGTTACGAGACTGTCCTACGTGAGCGACAGCGACACTAGCGCTACAGGCGCGACATTCGACGACGCTCGAACTTCAAACATGCTTGAGTTTTGTCGCGCGTTAGACGCTACATTTCACACAAGGAGTGTATAGTCGCCTTCGATTTGATACAATTTACTTGATCATACTAGAGATTATCGTTTGTAAACAATAAAATGTAGTATCGAGTAGGTCTTGACATTTCGTCGTGACCCAATTTTTTGTGTGTTGCAAATTAGTTCCTTGTTAGTAATGTAATCGTTAATGCCATTTTCAAGGAAATAAAAATACAAATCAACACACTGGTATATTCCAATACTTTTTGGAACGCAAAAACAGTTGCGAATACAAATGTTAAAATTCAATGTAATAAAGATGTTATTTTCTGATAAATTTATTGTGTTTTGTCATGGCATCTTTGCCTTAGAACCACGCATTTCGCTATAAATCCGTCTTGTCACTTATATTCACATATTGTGGCGCCATCTTTGCTTAAAGAGCCGACCGATCGCGCGCGCTCCAACTCACAACACTCAATCCTGGCGACGCCACGCTACAATTCTGTAGCTTGAAGTTGTCGCTCGCGTTTGTTGTCCATGTAGGACACGGCCTTATGGTGTATGTAAATTTCGTTTACGCGCTTAAATTATCTATAGTTGGTTCTCCCGTCTTTAGAAGTTTAAGGAATAGTCGTTCTGTCATAGATTAATATTGCATATTGATATTAAATATATCATTCTTGTCTATTTTTTAAGCGTCCTTATTCTAATGCGTGTTATGTTGTTACTTTTATCTTGTGTGGGAATTATCAGTGCGTCATGTGAACATTGTGTTATTTTTTCCATATGTTTCTACATGAAACAGTACAGGAAGGAATACCTATTTACTTGGATTACCACAGACGCTGGAATAGTAGATGATGTGGATGCCTCCTCGCGGACGAGGGCAGACAACACTACGATGCGCGGTACTGAAGTTTAAATAGATAATGATCAATGAGAAATGGAGATCCTTNATGCGCGGTACTGAAGTTTAAATAGATAATGATCAATGAGAAATGGAGATCCTTGTCACCTTTGCATTGCAATGGTGACAATGTGGCCATGGGGTCAAATAAAATGAAAAAAAAAAATATTTCTACTCCTCCTTACCTTCCACGTTTTCGCTCTTGTAGAAAGATGTGAGTACTGGGAAAAATGTTGGCTTCAACTGCTGCATCCCTGGCTGCAAAGGTCACCGATCATAGCTAACTTCCTCGTGTTACTCGGAAGAAGAGTGGAGTGCAGCAAAATCAGAGGCCGCGCGACATGGGATACTGGGACACGGAACGTGTCAAAGAACAAAGAAATCCAAGTCAAATGTATCATACAACACGCCCGAAGGTGCCCAAGGGGTTCAAAGGTGTCAAAAACTAATTTCAAGTAAATGTAAAGGCAAAAATTATGCCTTTGCTCTGGCCAGACAAGTTGTCACGGTATCTACGTGCTAACAATATGCACGACTCGAATTTCGGATGAGCTTCTGTATGAAGAGTTATTCTAAAATTAAAGTGTTTCTGGAGTCCGATTATTTTTTATATGTCCTTAGATCTGTGATGGAGAGGATGGTCTTGAGCTATTTATTGTCTAATTATGATAGTTCTCATTGTATAAAGTATGTAGTGTATGTATAAAATTGTGCATGTCGACCTGACGGTCCAGTCTGTACCTTCCCCGTCACACACCACACACAGTTCCTTGTGCTTCGTGTGCTAGGGAACCTACCACAGCAGCGAGCGCCGTAGCCAGAACAGGAATATGTTTATTTCCTTTGCCCGTCCCCTTACGTTCGACGTACGTTCAAGCGTTCACACAGTGTGTTGGACACCGATCGTAGTCTCTCGACTCTTATACTCCTTTACGGTCAAAATTGAAGAGAAATGGAGAAAAAATTAATAACAGACAAGGTGGACCTTTCAAGTTATAGACTTTGTTACATACCATTATCTTCTCTAAGTCATGCATATCGTGTGTCTGTATGATACAATTTAAACGTCGAAGAAAATATATTTTTCGCTGTATTAATTATGTTTCATATCGTAATATCTCTTTATCATATTTCTCTATATCTTGCTAGTTCTAATTGATTTAGCTAAAAAAGGATAATCTATTCATGAAAGGAAAAACAAACAAGTGTCGATTATAGTTTTGTTTCGTTGCGGTATTTTTATGTTAAAATTTAAAATGCATCGCTTCTCTACTTTCTGTTCTTTTGTCTTCTTTTCCGTGTCTGCACTTCTTGTCACTGAAAAACGGGTCTGACTTTCGCGAATCTTGTAACGTCTGCGGTTTGCATGAATTTCTTCTTCACACCGCTTTGCGAAAGTCGTGCTCTTCTCTTTTTCAGTTAGGGTAGTGCTGTGTACGTGCTTTATTCGCTCTGAGTTTCATTGGAATTAGTTTGC
>NNCF01129234.1:52879-156420 GCA_002313205.1 Laupala kohalensis | reverse complement strand
AGGTCATTAGAGCCCTTAAAACTTGTACAGGTAGGGAAAATGCAGTTACGCACTAGGGAGAGCCAACATGACTCTCCCCGCGTGTGGGACTCGCCGAATGACTCAGCCATACCCACTAAAAACCCTCCTGAATTACAACTCAAAACTCAAATCCACACATATCTGACTGAAACATTACTAAAACATTAGGAAAAAAAGAAGAGGAAAGAAGAAAATGAAAGATACCCTAGCCCTAATGGCGTCGGGATCGAAAAGAACAAGAGGTGACCAAGGAAGGTCAGGAAAGAGAAAGGAAGGAGCATGGCACAAGTAAGTGGAAGCAATGCCAGACTCAGCTCGGGGCCCCGTGTTCGCCAAACACGTACTTACTAGATGTAAGTCCCCTGGGGGGTATAGAGCTTATTACGGACCCCTATGTACAAACTGTAGTTGGCTACCTATTCTTAAAAAGTATGTTATGTTTATTTTCTTAGAATTATTTTTGTTGTAGTGTCCAGTACTCATGGATTCATGCAGATTTATATTGTGTGATTTTGAATTTCTGTATATGTATATGCAAATGGGAAGGTTTTAAATAAACGCACGCTTCATGAGCATTACGGACAAGTTCTTGTATGATGTCTGATCTCGTTGCGTTTCTCACCGTGACCTGTATCTCATTCTTTGTATTCTGTATGAATTCGCTCCCTTTTCTTTCAGTATTCTTACGAAAACTCATTTTTTTCCATTCGCTCCTTGAAGATCAAGCGAGAGTTGAAGGAGGGACAAAAAAGAATCTCATTGAACTCTATTTCGTGCGGAACGCGTTCAAGTTTGAAAGTGTCATGTCTCGGGTCGTTTCCCTCGCGCTTCGTTCCAGCGTCACTTGAGCTTGCACTCCAATGACGGTTTCCCCAGCACTTCCAAAAGAACTTTAGGTTTTTTGAATTTGTTGCGTCAAAGTTGGTGGAGGGTGTTGGTGGGACTTGTGTGGTAAGGTGTGACTTGTGTGGCACATTTCAACCAGACCTTGCTGGTATGGTGTAATTATTACATTAAGAGGTCATGATACCTCTTTGCTGGTTACTTTATATTGATAATATAATATTTTTAATATATTATTTTCAAACAATTTTATTAATCATATTTCAATTATAAATTTATTTCCAATAAATTAATTGTTTTCCATTGTAAATGCAGATAATGGAATTATTATTCGATATTTTTCTGCGTTAATAACTGTGTTGCGAATATTCGTATATTATATTAAATATTTATTGTTAATTTTTACGTTTTTATTACGTATTTGTTATGTATGATGGAATTGCGGTTGGGATATTTAATTTAAATTGTGAATCGACGTTATAATTTTATTGTCTCTTAATCACTTCGGTCAATTGACCTGCTCGAGGAATTGAAAGTATATTAGTTTATAATAGTTTACTCATTTTTATAGGAATTTCTTGTGCTATTTGTTAAAGTATTTCGAGGTGGTTGTGAAGAGAGATTACTTGTGTTCCCTTGTTTTGGATTATTTTTCGTCGGATTGAAGGGAATGAATCATTTTTTAAAATTCTGTGATAGTTGTCACTGTATTTGTGGCGTGTGTTGGGATTCATATTGGCATAATAAAACATGTTTCCATTCTTTCGAAAGTTAATGCATTCGTAATATTAGATGTTTTTTGTCTTTTCCAATTTTGCCTTTTAACTTGTGTTATATAAGATTCCAGTTTCAATAATCGACCCTTCTGAGTCGAGTAGTTTTCTCTTTTGACGGGCAATTAGAAAGAAACGGCACCGAAAAAAAAGTAGAAATCAGTGTGGCCCCTCGGATTTTTTTGAAGTTTCCTTTCGAGCTGGAAGCGAAGAAGTCGGACCAAGAGGCGTGACATGTTGGTTTTAGTGAAAGTTCCTTCTTACGTTAAGTTCCATCACAACTTTCTGTGATTTTGGTATTCATATTTTTTGCCGATTTCTAATTTTGCTGTTACTCCTATTGTTCTTGTTTTTATTGGGTTCGTGGTGTTTAGTAAATTCGCGCTCATGCGATTTTTGCTTGTTGCAATGAGTAAATAAATTGTAATCTCTACGTGATCCATATTTTGAGGCAATTTACTGTTGTGGACTTACGTTTTTATTTCAAAAAGACTACACTGTCTTCTTCGACAACAGTCAATTATGTAATTACAACATTTTAGGCAATTGGCATCCTTACTTAGAATTTTCTACCGATCTGGTTGAAAGAATTAATTTTGGCAGCAAAATTAAGTTGAATTTTCTCTGTAGATAGAACGTTCAATGAATTAATTCTTGAATAGTATTTCTAGATTTTTTACTATAATTTTAATTATTTTGAGTTTTTAAGTTAAAATTATATTTAGTATTTGCATCATCATTGGCCTGGTATCACTCCTCATACGTTAAAATGTTGAAGAAACATGTAGAAATTTTATTTTTCATTAGCTAATATTTATTATACTTACGCTCGCGTTGATTTTTCTAGTTTTGAGAAAATGATTTATCTTAAATCATCACTGAGAATATTTTTGAAACGGATTTTTAATTTAAAAAAAAAATATTTTGGTGTGTCGGGTACGTAATATTGATCAGCATTTCTGATCGCCTATATCAATAAAAATAATTCTGTTCGTCTATAATAATACTATAATTTTTAAAAAGTTTTTTCCCTTTTTAAATGATGAATTAATTGAGTATGAAATGTATCTTCGAGTAACATTGTCTATTTTCTGAAGTTACACTTCCGATAAATTTTAGATAGGAACATTAGCCTCTATTGTCCCTCTTTACAAGAACTATCATGTTTTTTCTTACTGTCTTGTCTAAGTCGCAGAGTACTATTATAAAGGAACTGATAAATTTTGTTTCATTTTTATAATCAGCAAGACTATGTACTCGAGAGTGGATTGCTACTGGTTTTTGGTAGTAAATCTTGACATCTGCAATATATATTTTGCGAAATCACTGAAACAAAATTAAAAGTTTTAACCAGTTTGTTTTGGTTGAAAGAATAATTGGCCTAAAAACCAACTTTTATTAGCTCATGAAGATATTACATATATTTTTTTTCATTTGCTTTTTTATTTTATTTAATCTATTAGTTACTCGATCACCTTGCTGGGGCATTTTGACAAATTTGACCTCAGTGAGCTGTAAATTTCTTAGTTAGGAAACCCGAGTTATCAATGAAGAAACTTCGAAAACCGAAGACAATATTTCCTGACTGCTGGACTGCGCACGAGTTGGGTTCGAATCGCTGAAAAAAAAAGTGTTTTCCCCATGCGACATCGTCAAACGCACCAGAAAACCCATTGTGACAGTTAAAATGTTACCTTTTTTAATGTTATAATATTCAGTGGACATTTTCTCCCGAAATTGTATGCCTGTCATGCTGCTTGTTTCCGTTTGGAAGCTTCAAGTGAGGGTCGAACGCTGTAGAGCCAGACACTGGTTGGTACGGTCGTGTGATGTGTGTTGGCGAGGCATTTCAGCGCTGTGCGACCTTCGTACTGGCGTTCAACTGTTCCTCTTTTATCGCTACTGATAATAAGTTCGTAGCGAATGCAGGCAGAGTGGGAGGTACGCGACAGCGTTAAGAGGTGAAGTGGCTTTTGAGAGGAGTACTACTTCTCGCTTGGTGACGTGTCAGAGTGCTAGTGGGACCTCAGACATTCGTTTTCATGTTTTGGTGAAATTTTTTATAGGGAAAAGAGGTTTTAACCCCCTTCGTGACTAATGGGGGTTAAAAACTCCATTACATAGTGACTATAGAAGAAACAGAAAAAGTAGTGTTCGTGGTGTTCCATTGAAGGATTTGAAATGTTTTGATTGGCGTGACATTGATAGTAATATTGTACGTTTGCCAGAAATATTCGATAAGTGAGAAATGAACGTTTCATAGCTTGTAGATGACCTTGCAGTAATTACTTTTTCCTTCACCCATTTCTCTTTGAAAGCTGATGGTTTGTACCTGTAAACTTATGAATGCAGACTTCAGGAATCGCATGTATGAAAACGTGAGCGATACACTTGGAAATTGTAGTCCATAGGAAATGTAATAAAGAAACTTATGATGTTTTAATTGTGGGTTGGCTTTTATGTTTAATATAGTACGACACATGTATTTTTATTAAATTACATATGTGAGAATTTTAAGTGTCAAAAATACTTGTTTTCATGACCCAATAAAATGTGACAATTTATTAGGTATTTGAAACTAGGTAATAGTTTTATTTATAAAAACTTTAATGACTACATAAATCGTCAGTATTTCTCTAAAAAATAAAAAACAAAAGGCGAATAAATAAACGATACAATAAGTTAATATTAGAATTATGTAACGTGAACAGAATCTAATGAATATTTAGGTGCATGTACATGAAAAATGGGTCTCAAAAGTAGGAACATACTAGGTGCTAAGTAGTAAAAATTTATCACATTTCTATTATCTATTAATTTATCATGTTTTGACAATGTTGTCTACACTTACCTAATGTTATGTGAAATGATTTTTCTGAAACACTTCATGGTGTTTTAAGTAAATGTTACCATAACGCAAGCCTCATGTGAGTTTAATGGCTAGTGGTCATGCCCGAAGCAAGAGTGCTCCCCTCGCTTCCGCCACTGCCTTTTTGATACATTTCCGGGAAATTCTCTGTTTGCTGGAAATAAACGCCTTTCATTGAGAACTGTGTGGAAAATACTTGATTCCCATCATTATTTTTTCTTTTATGTACCTTGTGGAGACTCCAGGACACAACTAATTTTAGATATTCAAAAATTTAACTGTAATTCAACTTCGCATGTCACTGAGAACAATAACAAAATCATTATATTTGGCATCGTGTTGGTTTCTGGCTAGATAGGCTGTAGTCACTCGTCTTTTCTACATAGGTTCAGATACCTTCCAGGTAGATATCTGTTGAAATCTGCGGACAATGCTGGGATAGTTTAGCTAGTAATGTAATTTTTTTAATTTCCTGGAAGTTAGTTGTAAATTATTTTTCGGGGGTGGGGGGTAGTTGATTATTTTCCCCAGCGACATTGGATTTATCGTGAATCGCATATAGCGAAGAAGCCGGTGCTGAGCGAGCACCGTTCGCACGGGAGTCCCCACATCGAGCCTTGGCTGTGGCCTGGCTGGTGAGGGAGGTCGCTGCCGCGGGCGTTGACGGGGCCTCGTCCTCGTGTCCCGTTACTCCTCCTTCCCTCGTGGCCCGCTCCATTCCTCCGCCTCGTTCGGTCATAGCGGGCGGAGACACCAACCAGCAGTGGCGGTGGCAATGTCTTCTTAGCTGGCATTCTCTTGCGGCGACGCGGCGTGGCGGAGCGAAGCCGCATTAAGGTCACTGGGGCCGCCGACGCAGCCGCGGCGCGGCGCTCGGAAGCACTCGGTGTGGCAACGCGATGGTGGTCAACTCTTGGAACAGTAGCGGTGATTGGGAATCAAAAGTAGGGAGGGGGGCAAAAAATTGTTGACAATTTTCATTAACGTGACATTTAATGCATATTTCCACTAAGTATGATTCAAATAATGAAATACATAAAAGGAAAGAAAGTTGATGATTACCACATCAAGATGGTGTATTTTTTTTATAATTCCCAGTTTTAGACGGTTAAAATGAAATTTTATCTTTCCTTAAGAAAGTGGGGGGACCGCTACCTCCCGTAATCGACGCTACTGTCTTGGAATACCAACAAACACGTATCGCCGAAATGATGATTGCAAATTCCATCACGACTTTTTTTTGCTATACATAGGGAAAATACGAGCTTGAAAACAGTTTCCTCATTACTCCGACACAAATTTAACGGTTTCGTGTTTTGATTTTGGCGTTCCAACCTAATGAGTAGTTGACTCTTTTGGAGCATTTACCCACTTTTTCGTCTGAGTGATAGTTTAAGGTCTGTAACTGTCGTCCGGAAATAATGCAAATGCAAGAAACAAATGTTACGGTTACAACTTTAGCAAATTGCTTAATGTATCACGATAACAGAAAAGCAATTTGAAGTCACTTTATCGCCCTTGTTGGTTGCCATAATATTTTGTCATAATGAATTGTGGGTGGGAACGGTGTAATTATTGCGTTGTATGCTATTTCTACTCGGAAATAGGTACCCTTCTTACTCGACTTACGTAGATGTACCCTTCGAGAACACATGTATTAGATGTCCCTCATGCGTCGGTCCGAAATCTTAAAATTCCTTCAAAATTAGTCTCTTCTTTCCTATTGTGTTTGGTGGTTGAATCGACCGTAAACCTTGTATAACAAAGGCATGGAAGCATGAATGTGAGGAGACAAGAATATAAAGGTCTTCGTTAGCTAATGAATTTTCATATCTCTTGAGTAAACTTGACAGAATCTGCAGTGGGAAATGGCGACAGTGACGATTGTTTTAACGACACCGCTTTGCATTGAGAGTAGTTCTGTGCGGGTCCATGCAACAAGACTCCTCGTTCCTTCGCTTCCGAACTCCATTGCTGCCGGTCTCACACCGGTGACACGTGTGTTCGCACATCTCCTCTCGCCGTCTTCTGTCAAGGGCCCCCTTTGTACGACGCTGGTGTCCTTGTTCTCTTGTTTCTTTCCGATGGAGACGCTGTGCGGCGAAACGAGAGCTGCTGAGGAGAAGAAACCCTAGCGACGCGGAGTTGATCTTCGGGGATTTTTAATTATCTGCGATCGACGGGGAAAAAGAAATAGAAGTCAAGTATTAGAGTACTGAATGTGATGGGCAAAATACTAAAATGTTTTTACATCTTAGTTTTAAAATGTATTTGCAAAAATACCAAAGATTATATTCATCTCTAAATAATTTTAGAAAAAAATCAATACTTAAGTCGTGTTAATGAATAATCTATTTTAAAATATTAATTAAATTATTTTAAATTTTTGCAAAATTACGAAAAATCATATCCTTTCAAGAATAATAATCGAAATCCATTGAAACGTAATAGAAGTTAATGAATTTAAGCGCGTAATTTACTGTCGTATAATGTCACGTTACAGTGAACAACAGTCATATAATAAAAATTTTATTATATTGATCCCAGATATCCCACATTCAATTCCCACCATATCGAATCACTGCGCGAGCCTTGTTGGTAGATGATTGTTTACCATAACATGACGTCTCAAACCACGAGTTCAGAGATTTCCGACTATTTCTTCGAATTGTTGCCCTCTCGTATCCTATGTCGCTATCTGGCTATCTCGTATGGAGGAAAGCCTTAGATTGTTTGATATAATTATTTTAAGCGATGGAAATGTCTGTTTCGACTGTAAAAATTGTATTGTTTCTTTAGAATTAAGAATTGTGGGTAGATTACAGATCTTATGAATAATGAATAAATTATATGTAATGATAATAGTGGTCAAATTATTTTAGTTATCTAATTACTTAATAACCTTCGCGTTTTTCGATGATACCGACAGATACAAATTTAGAATAGTGTTTTGGGCTTCCTCTCCCTCAATATCCGAATGGATTTCTTTGAGACCCATGAACTAATGAATGAATGTTTCATTCAATGAGTAGGATTCACTATTGAATGCTTGAATTTGAAAGAAATCTATTATTACACTTCTCTAGTTGCTTCATCATCTGGTGTGTGTCGTGTATAAGCCGCTCAACTCCCTCTCTCGACAGGCGCAGCCTGCAAACTATGGCTGGGTCTGCTAATGGGATGGGATGGTTGCACTTTCCACGAAAACCCCTTTGACATACATTACCCTTCATTGTACTTCCGTGGTTGGTTAGGAAATCCGGAAGGTGTGCGCCTTCGCTCTAAGTGACATGTTTTATGAATAGCGTTTATTTTCCTCCCCTTTCACCCCCGAGCCCTCACTTTGGGTTCTGCAGCCAGAGCGGGACTTGTATATTACTCGCCTTATATATGACTGCACGGCCCGAACTGCGTGCTGCAGAATGAGCGAGGTGGGCGTGGCGACGTGTCGTACCGTTCGGAAGAACGGAGGTGACTGAGGCTGTGGGGGCTTAATTAGCTGGGAGGCGGGCGAGCAGACGAGAGCTCTGCTGCCGCCGCCGCCGCTGCAACGAAGCGTGGAAGAAGTCTTGAGGAGGAGAAGACGTGCGTCGAGTATCAGCAGCGACGCCACACGTGATGCTGAGGAAGGAGGCGTCTATCTGTCAGGACAGTTAGGTCACCGGCTAGGCGGAGGGAGGGAGGACCGGTATTTTCTTAGACTGGGATGCGCCGCCGCGAACAATGGATTCCCTCCCAAACAGGGATGGTTACATCACTGCGTGACGCTTTGGGGTCACCGAGGTCGATTGCTTTTCTAGGGGGTTGTGTGTCTTCAACTGGAAGGAAATGGAAGGGCTGGAGGGAGGGGTCACTTATTCCGTTTGTGTGCTTTACGGGTTTGTTTTTCCTTGTGCGGGAACATCATTCGTTACGTTATTGACGGAATGTCGCCTCGTCATGCGAAGCTAATTGGAGGAAATAATCTAAGTTTTTCTGAACCTATACCAGTAATAGTGAATTATTTGCAATGTTTGTGGCATGTTAATTGACATAAGTAATCGGTAAAATTATTTGAATCTTTGAAGGTCTCTGTTGAAGGAAGACGAAGGAAGTGTTGTTATAATTAAAATGCAAAGTAATGAATTACAAGACCAGAAAAACAATTAAAATGGGCTGCTTATGAGTACATGTGAATCTTCACTCGTATGATAGTTGACTATGTGTCAGCCTGAGTTCCATTGCGTTACGTGAGGCGGACATTCCACTGAACGTAAAATCCACGTGACTGAATCGTAGTGTCAAAATTATATAAAGACTGTGAAGAACATTATTTTCAAGTACATAACCTAAAAGTGAAATGAAAACCAAATAACTATGCGTTTTGTTGATTTTGCATTCTGTTTCAGTGTATTTTACTTTTGCCTGGATTTTAAAATAATTCCTAATTAAGTTCATATTAACGTATAATACTGAAAACTATATTTTTTGCAGGTTTTCTTCGTGGTATTTAATTCAACAACACGAATGTAGAGAAATACGGAAAGTAACAAGTGAATTTAGAATATTATATAAGAACCCCGGGCAACGCCAGGCAAAATGAGCTAAAAATCCAGACTTCATTACAGGTGTTTTAATACGTGCTGAAGGTAAAATATATCAATTCATAGCGCTAATGTTTATTTGATGTCATTTTTATTGTTTTTTAAACAATGGAAATAAAACAAACACGTGAAAAATATTTGTGAATTGTCTTAAAATTTTGTATACCCAGTAATGATTTTTTAAGCTTCCTTTCAAGTCCCGGGCGAAACCGGGTAGTTCTGCTAGTAGTGTATGAACGTGTATTTTTGTATTAAGTTAGAATGAAACGATATTAGCGTATCATACTTTCATTTGATTTTACTTTTTACTCACTTTAATAAATGTAACATCACAAAATGAAGAATACTTTGTTTCTGTATTTTCGTTAATCATGACTTATACGTATCACATCAAGTCATAAAATGATTCCCTTGTTGGGTGTTTGAAACGTCTTCTGAGACAAACTTGATGAAATATGGACAACGTGTGACAGCTGCCAAGTGTTTTTGTTTTCTTTACCAATTACGCTTCTTTTCTTCTCCCATTTTGAAAACAAATGTTAATTGTGAACTGTCCTGATTGCGATGGCAGTTGTGAACTATCATGACCGTGACCTGAAATGTCACAAAGCGTGACCCTTACCTCACTAAGTGTAGCATAACACAAGCATAGTGGAATAAGACAAGGTGTGCCAGTGCACATCGAAGCGGAGGAAACGTTGGCCAGCCAATGAAAATTTTTGAGGAGGAAGTGAAAGGTGGTGTACATATGTATGTAATATGTTTGACTGTGTTTTAGCCGTGAAGCATACCCTAGTACGCCCGCTCCGAAAAATGTCTTTAATATGATTGGCCTGCACCGCGCATGCTCGGCACGAGCACACCTTGTCTTATTCACAATGTAGCACAAGAGCCACACTTTCGTGTATTTTATTTTTTATGAAGATGATTTGTACCATTTATATCAGTACCAAGAACGACATCTTTGTTTGGAAATAATAATATTATACAATCAAAATCATAATGTAATACAATATTTGATAACCCCTAGGAAAAGAGTTGGGAAAGGTAAGGGGGAACCGGGTATAAATACTTAATTTATAATATATGCTGCTGAATGTTGCTTATTTTTCTTCTGATGCCGTCCCACTTTCTTTAAATATTCGGCGTGTCGTGTGTGACATCACGAGTGGTAGTCGTTGTTGCCGCCGGAAACAGGAGTCCACTGGGAACAATTGAACATGGCGTCCACCCGATCGTTTGTCGTCCTCGATGAAGTTTCAGGCTGTTGGTTTCTCGACCCCCGCCTTCTGTGTGGTCAGAAACTCGACCTCTCCAACGATTGGGCTGCCATTTCATTTCATTGCTTTGGGAAAAACAGATTTGGTTGTATTATGTATATTAATATTAAAGTTTTAAACAATATGTGTGTGTGTTACTAATCAAATAACACATACAAATATTTAAATTAATATTTATATTTTTATTATTATTTATATTTACCAATCCTTAACATTAACTGGATTTAGCTGACTTATGGCAGTTTTGCGTCGCAGACATTATGACCGATGTGTTTGGCACACGACCACATGTTGGACTTTATTCAATTTTTGGAAGAGATTTGAGGTTTCAATCATGAAGAGAGAAGAATCCGATCTTTCCTATAGTTATACATGAATTTTTCTTCCTTAATTATGGTGGAATAATATGATTTTCACTTGTTCATGATTTATATTTGAATTAATTTTACGTTCCTAGATTTATTATCTGCGTATCCTGTATTTCACCGAATGTTTTCCTAACTTTCGCTCTTAATAACGACTATTTAAAAATAGTCGTGTTGAGATTTGAATTATGTCCATTCCTTTGTCTGTTAACTACTGCCATCATGTGTAATTCCTGTTCTCCTTGATAATTAATACTTGAAAAATATGTTCATGTACTGGCGAATATATTTGATGAAATGGATGGTACGTTTGTGAAGGTTAGATTGTGCATCTTTGCACGAGTCATGCGACAAATTAAGTTGTTTGCCAATATACTGGTATCTTATCTTTCGTTCGTTATCTCTGAGTATATGATAGTAACTACTTCGTGATCTTGTTGGTTTTGTCAATCGCAAAATATTTGTGCGAGGAAACCTCCCGGAAGCTTCTTGAATTGATAACATTTATTGGTATATTAGAAGTAAAGACGTGGATGTAATGGAATTTTTGTTTCAATTCTGACATTTGACACAGAACAATGTCAATAAAAAGTATTGGAGTATCTGGATTGGATGTTGATGCATTTAGTGACCTAAGAAATCTATAGGTGTTATTCACAATGAATTTTCTTGTAAGAAGACTCGCAAAGCGTTAATACTAGCATATTTTTGTATTGTAATTATTGCTTGTCTAATACTTCTGTTTTATATCTTTTAGATATTTACTTTTACTGCTTACAATAACTTATTAAATAATAAGTGTTCAAATTTCATATGATTTTATCTCATTTTTGTAAACCCAAATTACATCGTATCCATTCTAATATTTACGTAGTTTCTTCAGAATAACATTAGTTCGAACATAGTAAAATTTAAAATACGAAACTCGAATAATCGAGGTGTAGTGAAATTTGGCGTTTATCGCCTTATTGGTCTGATATATTAATTTTGTAGTGAAGATTTGTTCACTACAAATGTTCGCTTCCCATCATCTTTGAACACTTACTCACATAGTTCCTTCAGCCTTTTCTTTTGATGTTTCTAACAGATTTTACTTTCCAATTAAATGGTGTGTACAACGAAAATATTGTAATCGATCCAGAATGAAATCGAAATATGTTCGAATTTTGTTTTGAGTTTGCTCCAAGAGAGTCTATTCTCAGATTTTTGCGATATCCAATTTCGTATGTGTGAATGTCTTTGTTTGTTAAGATTTTTTCTCCCGATTACCCACGAAAAATATTGATCCATGGTAACAAAACATGCGGAATAACTTTTAATGCATTCGCAATAGAAGTCTATTTCTAAATAGACTGCGTGTACATACTGTGTAATCCGGTTCCTTAAAATTAAAAAATTTGAAAACATGAAAATAAACATTTTTATTGTATAGTAAATTCTGCGGACAGAAATGCGGAACAGCATTTCCGTACGTTTCAATGTTTTCGATGCACAGTTCTCTTGGAAACGCCTTCTTTGAGATCAACCTCCGTAGCAATTGCATAGTGTTCAGAGAGCAATATAATAATTTAGGCCAACTATATTTGAATTTGCAGATATATAGGTAAGGAGCAATCTTTATAAGGTTTTGAGGATACAAATTTTTCAAGAGATTACACCGTTAAATATACCATATAGNAATTTTTTTCCGACCGTGTATTTTTATTACAATATGAGCTTTTTCTTTTGCTGACTTCTTAGAATTAAAATTGGAAAGTTCATTGTTTTAGTTCCCTTAATTTTCCTTGTCTACTGTACTTAATTTTCCTTGACCTTCGCGTTGCCCTCTTCGTAGTTTCGAAGGAGTCTCCAGTCAGTCGACCAGTCCGGGAGGCTTCCGGTGGATTGCGTGTCGAAGCATGTGTTTTCTACTGCACCAAGGCACGACGTGTGTTTGCCTCATGCGGCGGCGTGGCGACGCTTTGTTTGGGTATACATCACAGACGTTTAGTTCGTGTAATTATTAAGTACGTTTACGTGTCAATTTTCTTACTTTGAACACGAACTCGTCAGTAATTTAAATCTCAGAAGAAAAGCTTTTAGATTGATATTGAACGTTCGTCTAGTAAAGACACAGTGCTTGAGATCGTCGAAATGCTTGTGGAAGTAGAATTTTAATTAATTGCCTCTAGTCCTTATTTTATGTGGGAATAAGTTCCAGAAAAGCCATTTCAGAATCTTCAGAAATATGTTTCTAATTCGTCTAAATAAAAGAAATGTATAAAGTTTCTGGAGGCAATAGGATAATATGATACGCCATGCTCAAATTGTGTTTGATATCCAGTTGACGAATTCATTTGTCCTTGTGCGTTTCTCTAATTAATTATGTGACTCCATTGTCTCCTGGGATGTTCTCCATAGTCATTTCTGATCGGCGATTGACCCATTTTCCTTAAGTTCATTGGCCATACGCATACATAATAACGACTGTCTTCTCACATCCCTCTGTTCTCATAA
This sequence comes from Laupala kohalensis, assembly GCA_002313205.1. Classification (NCBI taxonomy): domain Eukaryota; kingdom Metazoa; phylum Arthropoda; class Insecta; order Orthoptera; family Trigonidiidae; genus Laupala; species Laupala kohalensis. Next base: position 143,190 of record NNCF01129234.1, on the reverse strand, counting down.
ACAACTGGTTATGACATTTTTATGTTGGACTTTTTAGTATTATTGCTCGACTATTTCACCAAAAGAGCTTTGATCACATTGAAATATTTAGGCGTTCTGTTACTGAATTTGGACTGACATTACTCCACTCTCTGCTCCTTTTGCGTCAAATTGGTGTCATTGGGACTTGTGTGAAAGGAATAATGATACATAGCTCACGAATTATTTTAGGACTGGGTCTGTTGGTTTAACGGATCTGTCGCTTCCGTTGTCATATTTGTTTTGATAAATGTTCGGCGACTGATATTCGACTGATATACTGGCAAACCCGTTATTAACATAACCGGCGTACGAAAAGAAGACCGCTTGTGCGCGATTGTAGATATATCACGTACCTCTTATAATAATTGTTTTAACTTATGGTATGTTCTCTTAATTTTCTTTTATAAATCTTGTTAGTACGAAGAATAAAAATGTATTTCTGCTGCTCGACAGCTTCGTATACGCCATAAATGGCGTTAATTCTCGGTTTGTGCTTTTGTTAGTTAGATTGTATCATTTGTTATTTTCGTGAAAAGCGAGGTTTGTTTTTATCAATATTGTTTGTTCCTTCTTTTATTTTGTTGCTTTAATTATTGTTTTACCTACAAATTCATTTTATTCATAAAAGGATAACGTACTGGTCTAGTTAATCTACGTCACGTTTAATAATAATTATAATAAAGTAACACGACTTTAGAAAGACTGGAGTGTTGCTGATTAACTGGAATATTGCTGATACCTAATGAAAACGATGAGCTAGAATCCATCCTGCAGTATATGTTACCAACATTTATGTATTTTTCGATTATATTCTGCTGATTTACATTGAGAAGTAATTGTAAATAATTTCGCAACTTCGTTTTAACTTTACTCTCGAAAGTTTGCCAAAACTTTTCCTCGTTGTATTCTGTATGTTGGAATGATATCACTTTTGTTATATTGAACATGAAACCGAGAAAATAGGTCGTACCGTACACGTTGACGTGTCGTGCTAATATTTAAAGAGTATCTCTCGTATTGATCGTTTCAAGATTGAAAACACTTAAAATATATTGGTTGTGACTTTATTCTTTAGAATTAATTTTTTCCCAAAAGTAATGTTAAAAACGCTGTGGTCATTATCCACGGTGAATAAGATATGTGAGATGTGGAGAGTAACGTGCAGATGTAAAGCATTCGTTGGTGGAGTGTTGTTGTTATAACTGATAGTAAGAAAGCATACATTGTATTTGTTGTACATTGTATTTGTACTTTCGCTCACTAAAATCATTTGTTGTCGTAATTCTGCAAAAGATTTGGCAAGGAGACAACTAATTTGGACGACCAAGTGCGACAGTCTAACATTGTAATAATTCGCCAAAAGGCATGAAATGGAAATAAGTAATGGTTTATATGTTGTCGTATGCCGCTGTTTTTTTCAAACATCAGTTGCACTTAATAAGTAATAATAAGCCGGTAATAAGTGTATACCACCTGCAGCCGTTCAAGTTAGCTGTGAGAATCTGCAGAAACTGGCCTGCGGAATTTGATTTTTTTTCTTGTTTAGTTCAGGTTTGGTCCACATTTATTTTGCTCTTGTATCATGCTAAACGCCGCTGGAAATGAAATATATATAAGAGCGGATTAGTTGCCTGTCCAACCGAACAAGTTGAACCACTGATAAATTAGATTAATTTGAAGTAAAATGTTCATTTGTTATACTTGAGTGGGTTTCGCTGTCCTAAAAATGTCCCGCTTCTAAAACTACTTTCGAAGCCAAATTTCCCGTTTCATTCGTGCGTTTGAATTTTCAGTTTAGTTCTAGCTGAATCATTTCACGCCATTGTTCGCGGTTTTTTTTTCTTTGCTTAAAAGGATCAGGATTGTTGATTTAAGCGTGGATGAGCTTTAGCCATTTGTCTGAAAGAGAGAATAAAGCCGGTTGAATTTATTAAGTAAAAATCCATGGAAGTAAGTCTTGTTTTATCTCTCCACTTTCTATTCGTATTTTCTTGATCCAAGTGAAAGGGAACTTGTATATACGACTACTCAGTCGACTCCTGTTGTCCCAATATATTATGAAGTTGCAATATACGTAATTATGTGTGTCACAGGTCTTCGCATTTAACCAGGACGTGCAAGAGGGAAAATAGCAGTTCGTGTTATCTTTTTATATCATAGTAAGTTTCTCAGTTGGGATTCGCGAAATTGATTTTTGGCGAGACGATTTTAAGAATACAGCTGAAAAAGAATTGTATTAGGTTTCTGTGTATATTACAGAAATTGCTGCGTTGCCTATTGGTTCATTCTTGTCCAGTGGATATTATAACGTAGACGTATGTACGCTTGATCGGTGTACGGAAGAGCTCTCTTGTACACGAAGTTAAGTTCACAGCACTTTGTTGTTCGTAACCTACAAAGGCTTATGGAAATGAACAGATGTAACTTTTCCGAAATGTTCTTATTGAAAGTATTTAAACAAATATCAGTTATCGGTATGGGCGATGTTCAGTACCGCACTTTTATGTATGTTTCGTTCATTTGTATAAAAATATTGTTCCTGAAAGTTCTATTAATTAATGCCCTATATTTCAATAGAACTGAAATAGGACAATATCCCCTACTTTTTTTGTGCCGTGTTGTGTAGAGTACACTTTTGTAATGCTTTGCTTTTAATATCTTTTGCATAATGTAATATTCAGTCTTCAAATATCACATGAGTTTACCTTTGGGATAGGATGACCAAAACCTTCGTACGAGGAAGTCTTACTGACTTCTGTGACTTCTTGTAGCTCAGCTGCCAGTTAGAACCGTTGTGTTTCCATACGATCTAACTATGTCGCACGCCGTTTGTTCGTGGCTCCACCAATCAACAAATAACATGGGGGTGGGGTTAACCGGGGAGAGATCTGGGGAGCATCTCTGTTAGAAAATCATGGTTTTACAACACAAATTTTATAAATATTGTCTTTTAAATAAAATATATCAACTCATCAAATAGATAATCACCAATTAACAATATTAAATAGCAATATTAAATAATAACCAAATTTACTAATTGTTTAAAGTGACTAAGTATGCCTTTATTTGTTGAGAGTTTTGGTACAATGTGGGGGCCCTTAACCCTTCTCCCCCATAGATCCACCACTGTTTAGGACAGAGCGCGAGAGCGTATTGAAGGGAGAAACCGTTGAGGACATGAGGTTGAGCTTCCTTCGGCCATCTCAGTCTCTACTCATTCTTCTTTCTTCTTCTTTCTTTTTTTGTCTCTTACCGCTGATGGACAGTCCGCACGTAGAAGCTCTTCGCTAATTGCGTTAGCTCCCTGCGCATCGCTCGAGTTTTCATTTCGGTGTGAGAGAGATCGATCATTGCCGCCAGAGAAATCGACGCGGACAGTCGCTCAGATTAAGGCGTCGCTGTTTGTATAATGAATCGTGTAAATGCGAGAAGAACCGGTCGTATAATGTGAAATTCTAATTTGTGATGCAAACGTAAATGGGTTTCGCACTGTGGTACTTGCTAATATTTAAATGAGGCTAAGTCGAATCGCAGGAAGAGAAATACATGGAAGTTCCATTTGCTAAAGAAAGCTTTATTAATTTACAGTGAATTTTCTTACATTCTGTTGACCTTATATCGTGGTACGTCTATTTTTTGTGGATCTGTTTATTTATTTATTTTTGCTCACAATGTATATTGACTAAAGATATGATTTCTTTTAATTGATGTACATTTATATTGTAAAATTTCAAGTTAGATAACTACTTCTCAGTGACTGCGCCATGATAAAAGTTGACTGCGTATATTGTTTTTCGATGATTGAAAAATATTAATATACAAATAATGGAAGGATTTAGTAAGTGTATCTTACAAGCTATGTGGTTCTTGAATAAAAAGTTTTTGTTCTTATCTTGTGATATTTAAGCTTCATGAAGTTGTATCATTTTCATTATTCGCCTATATCGAGATATTTGTATACTTGTATATTGACTAATTCACGAAAAATTGAATTTTGGCGGTGAGAAAGTGACTGTTTAAAGTAATTAAAGGTAGGGAAGTCCGCTGACCTACTATTCTTTATTCTTGTGTTTCCATGCCTTTTAAGACTTTCACTGAAAAGAGCGTGCGTACGGATAGTGTTGTTTTCCATTCGAGTGCTTAAAAAGCTGCCAGTTTTGATAAGATTGCTTCGTGAGACCAACCTTAAAAAGGAGCTTCATTCGTTCACGAAGTGAGATGACTTGTCTCTCCCTCAACACTTCGAGTAGCGAAAATATATTTATTAAAGGTCGGACGTTAAGTGGCGAAGAGGCTCACCAGCTCATTTGTTGTGTCACATAAGAGGCAGTTTCAACTGTCAGGGTTATCCGTTGCAGAGTAGACGCCAGACAAATGGGAACAACATAAAATGTGGCATAACATAATTGAGATATCAAACCCAGGTAATAGCATACGTCCTGAGGAACTGGGATGCCAATAAATGAAAAAAAAAATTTTAATGGGAAGCCAGAGACTTCGTCATAATTCACGGAATTAAAAGTTTTGAAATTAAAAAAAATTGTTTTACGCAAAACTTTAAATGACTTCCAGCATCTCCAATCAGGTGTTTCTCTTATTCTCGATTGGGCTCTCTGAAAAGAATTGATGGGATGATTCCTTGCTTTCTTCTGTAAAGTAAGTTCTTCTCGTTTTAGTAGTCATAAATGTGTTGCGGGATCATTTCCCATGTGAGGGATGAATATTTTTCCATCCGCGTCATTCATCCAAGCCTGATTAATCCGATCTAATATGATATATATTGCCTAGGGGGCGGTCTGTTGAAATAATAAATCTCGGATTTAGTGTTATAAATGTATTGTTGCGATTGCTAATGGAAATGTATTTTCCGAATGATCTATAGTTTCTAATAATACGTAATGAAATAAGTTGTAATAAATTCTAATTTGTTGGTATTCTGTTAATATTATAACAATTCCCGAACTACGTTTATTCTTATCGTAGGAGTGTGCTGAAATGTTAAATCCACCTCTGCCTTACGATCCTTGATCGGAATTGATTGAATGGTTCCTTGGTTGCTTCCGGAGACTAAATTAGTCTATTGTCCCCCACGTGAACATACGCAGTTTGCAAGTGCTTTTTTGATTATAAATTTATCATCATCCTGGTTAATATTGGCTGCTCTGTTAATGAGTGCTCGAAGTCAACTTGTATGAAGAAGGCGAAACGGTTAAGAATGAGAAGTGTTTTAAAGTGATTGCACCATGTTACGATATTTGCTTTTTTCCATCTCGTAGCGGTAGATTGCTTACGTGGGAATCTCCAGTGTTTTCTTCCACGATACGTAATGAAATACGCGGATGATACAATGCTTATTACACGTATATTTAAGAAACGGTGCTTTTAAATCTTGAAACTGTTTATGATTACTGTATACACATGTTGTTTTAGTTAGCAATCTTTTTCTTCGGCGTATCCATTAAGAGTACGTAATATAATTATTTTATAATATTGTCCGGAGCAGTAAAGCGTTACTTATTGGAACGTGAATTGTCTAAAATGTCACAATATTGGCCACGAGATGGTCCCAATTTTTCGTCGTCACGAGGATAATGCACGAAATGTGTTATAAACGACTCCGTGCAGATTGGGTTCTCAATTCCGACATCACAGACAAGTAGTTTGGTGGATGTAGAGAAAGACGCCGAATTTAGTATGTAAATTCCATGGACCAATTATCGTGACATAGATGATGCCTGAAAATTTGTTAAGATAGATTGAGGCAGAATAGAAATTTTAACTGACGATGTGTCCGCATATTGATTAGATGTTTCAGTACTGTAACAAATATAATAGGGAGTTTTTTCATAGCGTACCTGGGAGCTATCTATACGCTATCCACATGCAAGTTACTTCTGGGTATGCTCAGAAGTTAGTGGTACAGTGACTCTTCTAGCGTAGTACCTTACAACGACTTTATTTGGGTATGATGATTGTGGTACGCTAGTGAGCGAAGTCATGGCGGATTCTGGTCTGGATTTGAGGTAATGTGGATATTTGAGAGGATATGCAAGAGATTTGTTGGTTTTGTGTGTCATATGAGCTTGTGCTGGTGTAGTCACAGTACAGTTTAATTGTGTACCCTTGCATAGAATTGGTTTGTTTGGGTTTACACTTTTTATTATGATTTTATTCGAAGATACGCTATGCAAAATGCATCGATTGCACCATGTACGTTCTGCGGTTAGCGACATCAACGTAACATATACGCTAGGAAGCGTGTACGTTGTGCAAAAAGTATCTATTATCTGCTACCTTGACGACTATACATCACTGCCTTTTTTTTACTTTTCTCGGCATGCTTGAACATTACCCTTTGTTGCGACACACTCATTGGGGACGAGTAACAGTGACAAGAGATGCTCATCGCTCCCTGTGAACTCGCGCGTCATTCGCTCGGGTCTAGGCCTTTGTGAAGTAATGCTGCGAGAGGAAAAGCGGAAACGCCTGGGAAAAAGCTGGAGTTCCGCTCGCTTCCGCCAGGGATCAACGGCCTCCGCTGAACAACGGAGTGCAGGTGAACGACAGCTTTCGGGAGCGGTGATTCACTCGCTCGTGATCTATTGGACGAAGCGAGTCTCGTCGACGGTAGAAATGCTACTTGATCGGGACTCTGGACTTACCATGGAGAACAATGAATCTTCTGATAGATTCAAACTTAGTTGAAGAGAAACGAGTAATTTAGAGCGCAACTTGAGGGAGTCTCATCATATGAAAATGTAAGACCGGGCAAGTGGCGATAATTTTTTTCGAACTTCTGGTGTTTTTCTAGCTCGTGTACGTATTGTGATTAAAAAAACTTTTGTAATTTATAATTGCGTGCCGAACTTCGTTTAAGGTTTCGAGCAAAGTTTATAAGTGGAATTATCGCGTAAATACAGTTTGTTTTCATAATCATATTAATCGCGCATGAAGGAGTGTAAATGAGAGATGTTTATGCCCAAAAAAGGAGTGTCTCAAAATGTCTTTTGGTGTCACGAAATCTAATCGAATTCGATGCGACTAATGATTACTGTGAAACCAATTCAAAATCACCTTTTACGAATCTTCATTCAGCATCTGTAAATTCGAAATGATCCATTGCAATCGTAGGACACGAATGTCAGTTTTCCCCAAATATCTATTTTTTCTTGTCTTTTCCGCAAAAAGGGGCAACAGAGCGTGGCAAGTTCATTAAGGCTGTGCGGAGACAATATATCGAAACCACATTAGTTTTTTGGGCTGTTATAACCCAATTAAATAGGACAGACTAGTATCAGTTGATTACACAATGTGAAGAATCTGTTGTCGAGGTATGTGTTCAAAATGGAGATCCGCAAAGCTCGTTGACTTTATTAACCCTAACGAAATTGTATATTTATTTATACGTCCTCTTCGTGTTTTCATTAAAAATTGTCATACTTGTGTGATTAAAAAGTAAATATATAAATATACTATTTCGCCGATGTCCCATCGCCTAATTATTTTTATTTATTTATTTGCGAAACGTTACTTCGGTCAAGAGCAGAGCTTCTCGCCCAGAGAGGAAAAAGTTTTTGGCGGTTTCTGTACAGTCCTCCGTTGAGTATTTAAGTGCTGCAACAAGGAAACTTGAAAGAACAACAGTTTGTAACAAGTGCTCGAGAGGAAAAAAAGAATGGATCTTGGTCGGTTCACTTTCTCATGCGTAGTTGGTAGAAGTGAGGGGTAGCGCTTTGAAGTTGGCTACACTGTCAATGTGCTGATTTTAAGAATTTCTCAAAGTAATCTTTTGCGAATTGATCGAAGTCAGTAGTTGAGTGAGTGGTATGGAATGTGAGAGGGTTAGAGAATATTTCGGGTAATTTACGAAAAATGGATGCAAGAAGTTCAGTCTTGTTTCGTAGTTTATACAACATTTGTATGTGTAGAGGAGAATGCGTGCTCACTATTAATATATTGTCCAAAACAAATTTTCTCAGGAACATACGAGTCTAGTTTATTAATATTTTCGACGTTTCGACCCCTCAAATGGGTAGCCCTTCTCAAGAAATTAAAACTAAGAGGTTTGCGTTTGGAACGAGTATGACTTAGGACACACACGTTGAGGTCTAATGGTTCAAGAAAAAACGATTTGGTCTTACATTAACGATTTAAGACTAAGGATTTAATTTTGAGGTTAATGAAGTTTCGTTCGTAAGTTTTCATTTTCTCTCTCCTCCGGCGAAGAACTATGGCCAAACGTTTTCTTAAAAAAATGTAATGCTATTGGGTGTATTGATAATTGCTATCTCAAGAGCATAGTCCCTTATTTCAAATAAAAATATTATAAAATACCATTTTAATGAATCTCTTATTTATTTGACGATGAAGGTAAAATGTGATGGCACAATAGTATTACAATTTCGTTTTTCACACTTTCCATTATTTGGGAATGGGAATATAAAACGCTAATGCAAAGCAAAGAGGAAGTACAAATTTTGTTCTTTTCAGTTCTGAAACTGGTCTCTGATGAATGAGTCACACTCCGGTCGATCGGACGTTTAATTTCTTTGTCTGAAGTTTTATAAACCATAGCTTTAATAGATATGGATCTTGTGGTTCGTCCTCGAACGATGTATACCCTACCATTTGCACAATTGACTCTAGGACAAAACCTCTCTTCAACCTCAAACTGGAAAAAAATACTAGTACGGAGTATCATGCTCTAATCGTTCCACAACTAAATCCCCCAACTCCCGGTGGATACACGGAAAACAAAGCTTTCATTACGATCACTGTCGTGCATGAAGGATCTTGGATCCTCTGTGAAGGTCGAGACGTGATGAAGCAAGACTTAACCTGTTGAAGAACCAGCATGAACTGAAGAAGGTCCTTCGGGTTGTGTACGACCATAGCCACCGTCTTGACTCTTGAGCATCACATTATAAAAGGATGTAGGATATAGAATTCTTGTGTATAGTCTATATAATTTATTTTATAGAAGAATTTCTGAATTAATTTGAAACTACCACTCCATCACTACTAAGGAAGACGAATAATTAATATTACCACAGACATGGATTATTTTCTTTGTAGAAAATAGATGGGATTGATGTTACACACACGCTTACTCATGGATGAATTGGTAATTGACTACAGTCGGATGCAAAATGTAATGCGCTCCAAATTGACAGAAGAACACTTGTCTTCATTATCCTGTCCACATGTTTTTTGTGTAGTTGGTTCTAATATGGTTTACTCAACAAGCTTTTATCAGAATGTCTAACCATACTTGTATTATCTTATCTTGTAGTATCTTTGTGTATTCTTCAAGAAAATGCAAAGATGAAACGTTCCTTCGTTGTTTCGGTACCATGGAGAATGAACGGTCAATTTCTTCTCGGTATTGATGAATTTCGATAACCCTTAGTCGGTCCCCTGCAGTCGCGAAATGCCACCCAAGTGTCGTGGCAGAGTACTCGTCGATCTCCGTGGAGCTAAGGATTTCTGGTGGCATCCGCGTGAGAGGAGCGAGCGGGTCACGGCCGTCGTAGCCGCGGCATCCTCCCTTCCCGTCCCCTCCTCTTCCCGTCCCTCTCCTTTGCTCCGACCGCTGCACGATCTCACCAACACGGAACCAATCACTGTTTTCAAGCTGACGCCTCTTTTCCACATTTACGGACACGCGAAAAAGAAAACGTTCATACACTGAAATGGCGAAGGGTTGGCTGGAGAGGTTCAACGACCAATCATGTTCTGTAAATGGAACGCTAACGCACTTGCTAACTAATAGAATCTATTAATGGCAACGTACCAGGACTCGAACCCGGGGTGCTGCGGTGGACTGCGCTCTTGCGGCCAATGCAGCGGGTTCCGGTTTCCCGTCCTAGTCATTCTCCATTTTTACCGCACCGTAGATGGTGTAACCCTGTCCACGATTAAGTCAGAAGTTAAGATTTAAATAGAATCTAGAATCAACTAGTATCCGGTTTACAGAAGGCGATCTTCTGTGAGAGAAGTCAGGCAGGGATTGTCTGAGTAGTCAAATTTATTGGGAATACCGATGAGATGAATTTAATAAGATGAATTTATTTGGATATCCTATACCGACTGGAGTACATCTGCTAATTGTAATTATGATTTTGGTCGATAAAATCACAATGGGATGTCTTTTACGGCTATTTTATTATTTAATGTTCTTAGGTTTGCAAATGTGTGCACCAACCGGAAGGAGAAATTCTTACGTAAAAGTATCTTAAGTCTCACCTTGGCCATGCCAAAATCCGGAAGCATCGACCATATACGACGCTGGAGAACTTGAAGGTTGGAGCTTGTTGTTAGGAGGACACGGAAATACTTCGCTAATGGGAAGATGCTGAAGATAATTGTTTCACGGAAATAATTGATATTCTGAATCCTTGAAAACTGATAATAGTTTTAGCTTTCGCAATTTTACATAAAAGGTGTTATTTATTGTGGACATCTCATGATTTCGTGGACCGTTGGAATGTTGGAGGTAAAGTGACTCGTTTTTGATATGGAAATAATTTTTTGATACGATCATTCTTCATTACGATTGCTAAACGTCGTCCTGCTATTCAAGTTTTATGGTTTTTCCAAAGAATAGTTTATTAGTAAGTTGTATTTGAAATGTATTTTTTCTTTGTACCTCGTAATGAAAATAAAGTGAAGCAATTATAACTAAACAACCTTGGAAACAAATTTCCCTCAATACGAAGTTTCACTGTATTTTGTTTTCAGTAACCACGTAATTCCTTAGAACGTTGAAGCAAATGTTACGTAATAGCAAATAAACACAGAAGCTTATGGCCAGGAATGTTAAAATATTAATTTGTGCTCTAGTTATTAGAATCATATTCATTATAGACTGCTCTTCGAGTTACTGCCCGGACATATCAGAAAGGACAAATTAAACATTCATCTTTAGAAACATTAAATTCATTGAAGTTGATTTAAACCATCACAATTGCATCATCTCACATAGGAGTTATCTTCTTTAGGAAAATGAAAACGTTAGTTAGCCTTACCGTACCATTTCATCAATCAACATTTGCTGAGAAAAAAAATTCAACAACAAAATAACAATAAACTTTTTTCTCAAAGAAAGCAGACACATAATATTTAACACTTTTTTTTTTCGAAAAAATGATATACTTCTGTGTATCCTATATGACAGCATTATTACTCAGTGTGGTCATAACACTGATTGTATTGTCATTTTACGAAAAATAATTTTTACCTCAGTCATTGGCAAATTAAAATATGTGATAAATTTTGTTCTTTGTATTTGAAAGTACGATGGATAAGTTTGTTTAGTGATGCTGAGATGTATCTGTGAAGGCAGTCCTCAGTCTTGGAGGCAGTCTTGGTGGGGCGGAGAAGGCCGTCGATGATCCCAGTGAGAGCAAACATTGGAGGAACGCGTCGGGCGCCACGTGGCTTCCATTATCCCCTGCATCGTCCCTTGTCCCCCCCACCCCCATCAACCCCCCTCCACCGTACACGCTTCACTCCTCCATTACGCCCGTTCCAGCAGAAGCCATCTCAACGAAATTTAGCTCTTCCAAGTATAGAGACTAGGCTCTTAGCGCTCTCTCTTTCATTTCTCACTTCTTTGTTTTCATCAAAATTTCGTTGGATTTGTTTTTTGTGGAATCCTGGTTATGTCACAATGAAACAAGCCAGATATTTAGCGAAAAAAAGAACAAATTGTATGGAATCCATTTTTCCCACTCTACGATTTGTTAATTACTCTAGTCAACGTCGCAAAGAAGAATAACCTCTCAATTCCTAATCCAATTGAAGGTAGTGTGTGGTAAAGTTGAAGGCAAAGGAGTAAGAATATTTGACGTACCAATGGTGAACGGAATATTGTTTAAGTATTTTATTACTTATGACTCTTTAGTACATGACTTTTAAGCACACAATTAAGTTACTCGACTTTAAATATAATCATGCTTATTAGTATATTTATTTTCCTTGTTTGATGATGTACTGCAAATATTTTTTAAAGCATTGTATATTTTCAATGAATACATTCTTAGTTGAAATGGGTCTATAATTCGAAACAGAATATCACCGTTTTGTTGATCGACATTTAAACACGAAAACGCAGAAGACCACTGAAGAGTTAAAGCATCGTTTAAATATTTAAAGTAGAGTAAAAAGCGGAGAATGGTCAAGAGGATCGTGCTCTACAGAAGGGGAAAATACATCTTGGAGGATTCTAAGAAGGCTCTCAGAACGTTCTGGTGGCCAGCAATCTTCTAAGAGCTCTCGTGATTGGGAACAGGGCTACTGGGCATGCGCAGTATTACGAGTGGGCAAAGATGCCGCTGGCGCTTCTTCTTTAGGAAAGCAAGGACTCGCGAAAGATACGGAAACCAGATTATGCTTATTAGAAAAGAGATATTTCTAAGGAGTATTTTCTTAAAAAAACTTATTGTTCTCGCTTTTTGTGTTCTTTTTAAACGATTTAAGAAATACTTGGTCGTAAATGAAAGAATGTTTTTTAAAACTATTGAATGATATTTTGAACACTCATTTTCGTTGGATCATTAAAAACTTATTATCAGTTATAGTACTAAAATTGACGATTGGTATCGAAAATCACTTTACCTTAAAATGCATTGTGTATTTTAATAATGTATTGTAAGTTCTTCGATTTGGTATTTTTTATATTTGTTTTCCATGGTATCTTGGAAGTTCAATAATGAAAGAATTCACTCACATCCAAGTGTAATACATATGTCTATGATCAGGCCTTGCGATTCAGTACACACACTCAAGCATGAACGAGTAAACTCATCCTTGGTAAATTTCGCGTGTGTCCGCTGTGAAAATTAGTTGAAAAGACTCGAATGAGTACGACACTCAGCTGCATCGGACGATATATCGACAAGACTGACCACAACCGCAAAACACGAGCACAAAATTGAATGCTCGTGTTTGACTGTCATTCCGGGTGTTGAATATCAGTTGTATTTATTTGCCTTTTTCCTTGAGTTGAAGATCGTGCTGTTGAGAACGCCAGCCATATTCTATTCTTTCTGCGGGTGATGATCGGGATTTGAACCCAGGGCCTCCTGCTCTAACCGCAGTGGTTCTCTCTTCTTTCCACTCGATACTGCCGTCTGCTGCAATCTGACCGAAGGTACACTTATCTTTCCCCGGTGTGTTATATGTTGCGGTATAACTATTTTAAAAAAATGCCTATTTCAAATCAATTTATAAACACAATTTTTTTAAAACTGCGGTTAAACTCGTCGCGAGGTGATTGATACCGGATTCGATGTTCAGTCCCATCTCACATTTACATTCATTATAACATCATTAAACGCTTTTGTGACTAAGAATCCTCTTTGTTCATTAGCTGAAAGGGGTTTACGCAAATCAACGTAATATTCGATTGCAGTGGAGTCATGTGTAAAGATCGATAGATGGAAAGCAAGTGAACGCGAGTGTGCTGAAACTCTTTTACAAGAGACACATGGTTGGTGGAAGGACTTCTGAAGGGGCAGCACCTTCCAGCGATTGTGTGAGGAGCGAAATTTCTGGGGCTTACGCCAATACACGATCAGTATCGGACAGTGCGGACTGTTGTTGCCCGCAGGCACCGCGTTCGCTTATTTATTTTTTTATACTTGCCTGGAGTTGCGTTCGCTTGACTGAACACAACATCGAAAACATAATTACTCTCGAAAGTGTTTTTGTTTCAAAGATTGCATCACTCTCAGCACTCAAATTTCTAACATCATATTGTTTCCAGGAGTGAGGTGTACGTGCTAATGATAAAAAATTGTGTCAATATTGGTTTGGATACACGAGGCGACCTTCTTTCTGGTCAGTGTTCTTTTTTTATCGAACGAGACGTGTTTCGCCATGCTCACTTATTGAATGACTCTAGAGTGTTATCATTAGCTGTACGTTCTTTGATCGACACGTAGTTACTGATTGTGTTAAAATTGAGTTTAGAAACTTTTTGTCCCTCTTTGAACTCCCTCTACTGTGCTTCGCTTTCGCATGAGACTGATTTGAATAATAATTATATTTTAAGTAGAAATTGAAATATTTTCAACAATGTTGAACTGGATTTTATACGCCGAAAGAAAGTATTTTAAATGTAATTGAATTGCTGGATGTTTTAACTGAAATATTGTAGGTTTTACAATATTTAACTATATATTTTCCTTCTGAACATCGCTACATTCCATGGTAATTCATTGAATTGAAATTATTGATTGTATTTCGATATTTTTGTTTTTCTTTGTTTGTTTGAAATTTTGCAGTACAATAGAGTAAAACTAAACGCTTTAACAAACAATTTAATGCGTTTAGTTTTAGGGGAAAAAACGTGAAGATTCATCTAACCTTTCGGAGTTTTGATTGAAATAAACAACTAACTGTATAAGCAAAAAATGCTACCTCAGCTCCACGGAAAGGAAAGCGCGTCAGATTGAATCATAGCATAATGATCACTTTGTTCCCACTGGTATATTTGAAACATAAACTATTCGTCGAAAGTGGTACGGCAGTTAGCTGTTCCTGTGCTCTACTGTCGTCGGACGGAGATGATATTTCCCCTCGAAGATGCGCCGTTGCGCCGAGCGTTTCCAAATCGTTTCAGTAGAGGGATCTGAGCAGGTGTGAGTTGATGTGCAGGCGAACGTGTTATCGTGGAAGGTCGCTACACTAGACTCCGACACATCCACATGTAGCCATTTATTGTCCCTTACACGGAATTTGACAGGTGGTTCAATCCGAATCTAACCCTCGTCTTTAGCTCGGTTGAGATGTATGTAAGTGTTTCGAAACTCTTCTCTCTCCTCTGTGGCCTTTCCTGTGGTGCGGAGGTGAGCGAGTTTAGCTCTCAGGGTCAGTTAGAATGTTTACCATGTATGGATGATACGTCGTAAACTATGGGCTCTAGCATGGCATTGTTGTAGCATTAGTCCTCTGGTACTTGAAACTGTCCAGCTTCAATGTCTTAAATACTCTTTATTACTAGCTCCACGGGATTCTATCGTCTCTAGTTACGATCGCTGACGTAAAAATTGAACGGTTTTAATGAACTATTCATGGGCGTATATTGTGTCCTTAGCTTGACATTATTCATTTTGTGTCTTGTGAAAGACTTGACACTGATAGCACGCGAGTTTTTGTTTGGTTGAGATTTCTCTCCCCTTGCTGGTGATCCCATGGTGTGATGTTCTCATCGTACTTCGTGTAATTATCTCTGCTTCAGGATGTGTTCAATTCATTTATGTATTAATATATGCCGAAGTAAATGTATTTAGGGTATAATTCGCTAACAATTTAGTGGTACTAGAAAGCTATAAAGCATGAAAAACAGTTCACTTCAAAATATCACTACGGATATTCTTACACAAACGGTGTCTTGTTGACACCGCAGCAATACGAGTAACAATGGCGGATCTATGGGGGGGGGGGCTAATATCCCAGAATAATAACTGCTACAAATAATTGTTATTGTTATTAATAATACCAGATTGTTAATTATTTATATTATGTATTTTATTTAGTATTTATGGTAATATTTATAAAATTTGTGTTGTAAAATCATAATTTTTTAACAAAAATGTTCCCCGGTTAGCTTCCCCTTTGTTTACGGTCTAGATCCACCACTGACGAAGAACAAATATTGCGCTTGTATTTAATTTGGTAATGTTTGTTCGTATTTTGTAGAGAGAACACCGTACACTTTTCAATAGAATGCGGTTTGCAATTTCCTTTTTGTTCCCGGGATATGCCTACAATTTTGAAATATTTGTACCCCACTTCACACCTTATTTTCTGACGCGTGTTAAAAATATTTGTTTACTTGTGATGAAAGTCCGAGGATGAATGACAATCTTGAGGTTGTCGTCGAATGTCCTAATCCGTCGTTTGTATGCCAGTGTTGCTGTAATGCAATTTCTGATTTACGAGATCTCTACCCTATAATTTAAGGACTGCATGGCGTCGCTTCAATAATCTGTTTCACTCATTGAAAGTTGAGCGGCAGTTCAGCTACTCGTCGTGATTAATATTAGTCGTTTATATCTTAACTATCGGTGAACACGTTGACAGGTATATTTTAGCTGGAGCTGTGCCTTGACTCCAGAATAGTGATTGAGGTGAGCCACATCGTAATGTGGAAATTTTTTATTAAGAGTAGAAGATCCACGTTCACGGTGTAGTTTTATCCAGAGTATTATCTCGGCAATGATAGTTAAAGCTTTTCCTACATCACGTCCATAAAAAATGGTATTTGAACTCCAAAATCAATTCATACTAGAAATATTTATAAATTCTCTGGAGATATTCTATGTAGACGGTAAATTGGCAATATTCTTGTTTACTGTATCTAAAGTTAATTTTTCTTCTTAACGCTAAAAATTTATTTAATACTTCCCTCAATATTTATTTGTCGAAGAAAGGCTGGATTCACAAGTACTTGCATGTTGTCAAATGCTCCAGGATTTGGAACCTTAGTGAAGTTAATACTTTTTGTAACAGGTAGTTTTATATACAGTACTATTTGACTAGTTGACTTCCGATGTCTAGCTTTGGTTTTGATTAGGTGACAAAATCCTATTTTACTTTCAAATGGGAGCTGTGCCATGCATAAAGGTGCGCGTGCACACAACATGAAAATAACGCGTACAAATTGCTTATTAATCTTCCATTTCGTTGCTAACCTTTCTTTGCCTTAACACCATTCGTTCCTAGGATTGCTTGCCTTCAATTTTTTTTGTTCTTTGAGAAGATATTTTCAAATTTTTAAACCCAATGAAAATTAAGACAATATGAATATTGTTTTGTGTTATTTCACGTACATTTCTTTGTTATAAAATCACTACGTTCAATCTTCCTGTAAAAAACAACTTAAATTTTTTTAAGTGTCCAGAAGCCCACGTCTGATTTTTCTTCCCCTCTACTATTAAGTCACTGAAGTTGATATGAATAAGATTGACATAATTCGGGTAAATATATTGATGTGCACTGATAACAACGCCAACATTTATGGTTCGTGCTTGTCACCATGATGTGAAGTATACATTTCAAATGTCGGTCAAAATATGTCGTATAGTTGGTTTCGATTTAGAATTTCGTAAAATTATGAGAAAAAAACCAAACTAATGTAAGAGTTTTCGGAACTAAAATAAACAAAGAGGTAAAACTGCTTACATTCGACTGTTTTCGGAAGAAATGTTTTAAAAAAATCTAGTTCTTTCTTTGGAAATACCCCTCTGGCTCTTATGCCGTATCTCCTCCTCTGACTTTCCTTATCGCCATTGAGGCGCCTCATCACTTTCGAGAGAAGGGAAGGGAAGGGAAGTCGGTATCTAAGAAGCTACCGAGGAAGAGAAATGAACTTTAGCGTGCTTGTAACGTCATTGTTCAACCTCATGATGGATCGCTTGCGGAATGCGAGATAATGCCTCGAATGGGAGCGATGGTGGGGGAGACGTTCTTCAACAAACTCCTTGGAAGGAGAAAGTAAATTACATCTGAATCGCTGGAAACAATTAAGTATTCAATAAGTGTTGTCACATTTTGCTACGCTTCTTCATTTCCTGAGAAGAATTTTTTAAATAATTTAATTTGACGAAACATCTTGTGATTTGAGAACCTCAAATCACATGTTGCTTCGAAATGTTAGAGGATAACAATTTCGGAACTGATTACGTTACGTTGTTTACCGAGAAGTGTGCTGTCGTATGCTCAAGTTTGATATGAATATTTATGCTTCATAACATTAGTACTTGAACGTTACCGGTAAGCGTGACAGATTTTCTTCACTCGTACAAAAATGTATCTTGTTAGTGGGAGGTGGACGCTGTTACGTCGTCGTGAGTGTTTATATGTAACCAATTATGAAGAATTAATGCGTTAACCTTAAATTCTATCAATTTTTCAACTCGGGTACTTCATTTGTAGGAAAAGTTTTAGTTAAGTCCTAAATTTAGAAAATCCAAACAGTGAAAGTCAGACGTATTTTAAAGATTTTTGGTGTGTCAGAAAATCTATAGGAACATCTGCTTATTCTGCAGCCTTGGAATTAACCTTTAACGTGTTTGGGATATGAGGGAGGTTATTGTGTAGATTACAGAGGTGGACCAAATGATGAAGGTCGAGACAAGGATGCTACTTGCTCATTAAAACATACGGCAGTGGAGATGGATACTTTCGTTGGTGCTGCGAAAAAGCACTTGTAGGAAATGATGGACGGTTTAGATTAACTCGAGGT
Organism: Laupala kohalensis; assembly: GCA_002313205.1. Taxonomy (NCBI): domain Eukaryota; kingdom Metazoa; phylum Arthropoda; class Insecta; order Orthoptera; family Trigonidiidae; genus Laupala; species Laupala kohalensis. The sequence continues at coordinate 124,916 of NNCF01129234.1, read as the reverse complement.
AAATTGTGATTTCAGCGAAGGGATGTGGTGGTGTTCCCATTATATTTGGGCGTGAGGTCATGTGTGGTAGTTAAATCGATAAGGATGAGTTTATATACGATGATGAAATTTATGTGAACGACGAATTTGTTAAGAACCGATTATAGTTAATACGTGAGGAAAAGTAGGTGGACATCTTTCGACGTAGAAATAGATTTTTGTGAAGGAAACAAATAAGTTGCATTTTCCTGGGTGTTGACGCGAAGTTTCAAAAGGTTGTGTGATTTGTACGTAATTCTGGTCTGAATGTTTCTTATAGTGAGCTGAGAATGGTGGAAAAGGAACAAAGACTCAATGTGTGGTGAGAGGAGTGTATCGTCTTCTCTCCAGCTGTTGCGAGATGGGCGCCCGGCCGAATGATGGAGGGGGGAGGGGTGATCAGAGATGGCAGGTGTTCGTGTTATCTCGGGTGCTTCCTTCACCCTCCGCCTGCTCCTCCTCTTGCCTTGGCATTCCGGTCCCGTCCTTTACCTGCCGAAAAAGGAAAGTCTTCCTCTCGTCTGGGTAACCTGATTCGAAACTCCTCCGCCCTCACCTGCATCCAACGGCCTGCTCTCTGCCATTAGCGTTAAGATCCTCCCACACTGTCGTCCCGTCGTGCATGTGGAGAACGAACTGCATTGAGGACAATGTCAATGATTTTCAGTACTCGGAAGCACTGACACATTGGTCTTGTGAGAAAAACAACAACTTAAACTCAAGCTAATCTAGAAATGATATTCTTTATTGACAATTTTTTTCTCTTCAAAATCTATCTGAACCTATATTTTATATTTGATATGTCACATAATCTCGTTAAAATACACAAGTACGTGAAAAAAAATTCTGACACCGTGTTGCACTGTGTTTTACTCAATATTTCGTCCTCGAAGTGTTTCTCGTAATGTTTTTCTTATCCATTTTGGAAGACAATATGAAAAACATATCTTGATCGGTTGTTGACATTGCAATGGAGTGACTTGTCTTAACTAATTATAGCGTAAATATATATTTTTTCTTTGTGTAGGAACTACTGCAAAGAGTCTGAGTGTTTGACATATGATAATTCTTAGTTGCTGATGTCATACAGACAATGCACCTCTCAATATTTGCAAATAAAATTTTTGTGATGAGAAAAATATCATTTACTGAGGAAGATGTAGCTTATGTTGTGATCTGCCCGCCTGCCCGTAACGATGGTCTAATTCATTGGAAATTCGGAGAGCATGTTATCTTGTTCGGAGCGAACCCCAACAAAGTGACTACACTCGTAGTGCGCAATCTCTGCCATCACACGCGACTTCAAACGACGCTTCGTTGTTTGCCGTGATTGATGACGAGCAGTTAATTGCTCCGCGCAGATAACAGATTTTTCGACATTCCTCCTCTCTGACGCCATTATTTTGCGCTCAACGCATGTATCGTGTTTTTCCATCCGAAAGAGGAGTTGTAATTATTTGTGGAGGGGAGTAATTGTCGACTCGTGCTTTGGTTTTACAGCGGCCATGCTTACATTTGTATGTTTTGCTTGATTTTTAAGCGGACTTTCTTTCGGTTCGTTTTTTCTTCGAGTTTTTGCAGTCTCTGGAAGAAGAATAATGGCATGAACGAAGGAGGCTCCAAAAGAACAACTTTATTCATCCAAATTGGGGTTGATTGATTAATTTGTGCAATTTTTCCTCGGATTTATTTACCACAATTTATTTTAATGTCCGTAGATTTTGGTGAAAATGATTTGTCAATTATTTCATTGTGTACAAAAATGAAACTAAGAAAATTCGTTTATTTCCTCCGAATGAAATAAATTTTCATTAGTTGTACATACTCCATTATATTACGTATTTTTAACAAGTTGTGTGGTATGTCAATGTAAACAATCTAATTATTAGCGTGCACACTGCACCTGAAATTACGATGTATTTGCAAGATGAAGCCAGGGAAGCGGCTGTTTATTTTCTAAGTTGTTACTTGAGTTTATATGCACTTTAAATGGGAAGTGAATTGTGCATTGATTTGTAACTCAAGGAAACTGGAAAAACTGTTTTCATGGTGCAAACGTTTCTCCTCTAGCCACTCAAGAATATGGTCCTTTGGTTTTCAGGTTTGTTCATTATACTGCTTATCAATATTTTATAATACTGTCATGTCGTATCTGATTGTTTGACTAATATCTCCGAGCAGTATTTTCAGTGAGTCTCCTCAGTCTCCCCCCTCCCTAGACGTTTACTGTATTCCCATCATATGGCTTATGTTGACATTTCTCGTGTACTGCTATTCTATGAAGTTCTGTGAGGTAGTGTGACGACTTCTTTTCACCCGTATGTCTTATTCTCTATTGTTCCGTGCCGATTTCCGCATGGCTTTCCTTTTTTCCTTACATAACGTATTTGACAACCATAAAAAGACGTTGATAAAGAAAGCGTATAATTTCAAGATGATCCTTTAAGCAATTATTAGTCAACTAAAGAAAGGAAGTAAACATTCGCAGAAACGGGGAAAGTTTTTCCTTACTTTAAACACGATAACAAAATAAATAATTGTATTGCAAAAGCCTCCAAAAATTATATCGTTCACATAAGTGTTATATTGTGAGACTCTTCGATATCATGGATAAATGTTTTTTGTAGAATCGGAGTATCTTCCCATCGCTGCATTTTCATCGTTGGATGAAAACCCGTGGAGTGCATGTATGCGATTTATTGTATTGAGATATTTGGCGGGAAGAGTGTGGAGTTAGCTAGCATTGGAGATTGCATTACTCGAGTAAAAGGAGGAAGCAATGTCGTAGATATTTCTCTTGTGAAGAGTTGAATGGTCAAAGGGGCACCGTCTTTGATGAAATGTTTTCAGTGGAGAGAGATAGCAGTTAATTGTTGCTGTGAATGCGGAAAGCGGAACGCCGCACCAGGGACTAGGTTGGATTGCCTTGTTCTTTCGCTGCCGGAAGAATATAATTCTTGGTCCCTTCTGACTTGTTTGATAGTTTACGATCTATTTACGACCTACCAGTTTTTCTCACTTAGTTGTACTGAATTTCTTGATTAGTAACAACACATTTTTTTCGTATTTCGATTCATTAAATATAATATTATTTTTCCTACAAATAGTATTGAGTAAAATAGATGGGAAGTAACAGTTTGTTTTTTTCTACAAAATGAAAACATTTTCTTGAGATAAAATAGTACGCAAACTGACGTTTTATTTAATATTTATTTTCTGCTCGTTTCACAAAAACCACTGTGGAAGAATTTAGTTGTGGTAGCTTCACCCTATAATCAATATTTTCAAAAATCGTTCCTCCGGCTGCCATTTAAGTAGTCAACCGTATGTCAGAAGACTTGTTAGGAAATGAACGTTGTAAACGAAGGTGAGATGTGCATAGTATTGACGGAGTTGTCGATTGTAATGATGCGTTTGAAATGTTCTTTTGCTGGTGTGAAACTTTTATTGATGAAGTGAAAGCTATCGTTATCATAACTAAGAGTATTTTGATTGTGGGGATATATTTCAGAATTTGAAATTCGTTTCCCCTCTTGGAGAAAGTGCGATCCAAATTAGATTCCAATATTCCTTTACGTATTTCGGGAATACTAATGGTACATTAAGGATTGTGTAAATAATTTTACACTATATGCATATGTTAGTTAAATTTTACAAAAAAAATCGTATATGGTGTTTTATGAGTTCATTCGTTGAATTAGTTAGCCAAACGTTTTTGCAGTAGTGAATGATTTACAGTAGTAGAGTAGATACTATTTCGTTCTGAATTTTGTTAGATGACAAAGCTTGAAAAGATATCTTGTTCTATCGTTTAACGTTGAGAAATTTGACTGATAATATTGGGTTAAGATGATTTTTTTTCTTCAAATTTTCGGTTTAAATGAAAATCTTAAAGATATTTTTAATACTCATGCGTTCTATTTTATTCTAGCATATCTTATTTAATAATTTGTGTACTCGCTCCCTTACATTCCGAAGATTATAGTGTTTTTTTCTCGGATCGTATCTGATTATTGTTTAATAGTTATTTACGGGAGGACAATTATGATTATGACGATCACTTTTCCGCTATCGTTAAATCTGTTTATATCTGTCACAAATAGTTTCCTGAAATTCCTATGTTAAATTTAGCTGACAACGTTCAGCGATTAATAATTTTATGATATGCTTCCTCAGAATCAACTTTACCACAAAAATTGGAAGAAATACTAGTGAAAAATTGATTGTTTTGGTATCCTCGTATACACGTATCCGATGGCGCAAGGTGTGGTTGGAGGAATCCCACGTGCGGGCGTGTGTTCCTCCAAGTACTTCCTGCTACCGTGATGTAAGATCCGAGTGCTTCCGTTCCCGTGCCACCCTCACTTTCCCTCTCGCTCAGCTTTTCTTCCTCTCCTCCTCCTTCACCTTCTCCTCGTCTTTTTCTTGCCAGCCTCCGTGAAGGTACGAGTGAGCCCGTGATATCCCGTCGCGCTCCGGAACAACGATTGTCTTAAGGGAAGTAACCTTTAGCTCTTCCATCGGGGAATGGGGCAATTGACGAAGCGGCTTCCGCGGGAACTTCCGGGTCTGCACCCGCTACGAGATGAACTTAACAAGCTCAGGGAAATTAAGAGTCTCTTATTGCAGTACGTGAGGAGAATGTATGAGTCATGTTTGAGAGATTCTCTCCTCGTAAATATCCCCTTGATGCCTTTGTGAGATTAATTAAGATTTGTGTTCATTTATTTCGTATATTTGCTGTTCCAGAATGATGAAATATAAATGACTTCGTCTCATCAATAATTAAATACATGAAAGTACTGGAATGGCGGTAATACTAGTATGAGTCCAATAGATTAGTCCTACTTTGGATCCGGGAACCATTATTCTGTTAAAATGTTATCTCTATGTATCAGATATCTCGCGAACTGGAAGTGTTATTTCTGTCTCCGCTGTCGTTCCGTAGTCATATGCTAATTACCTGAGTCTGTAATTCTTCAATAACCTATTTATTGTAGAATGAAGTCTCAAATATTGCTACAACTAGTGTCCATCAAATGAGTTTGAAAAATTGTCAATGTGTTAAATTTTATTCGCTTTGTTTTCCTGGTTCTTCATCAAATATTAATAAATCGGATTGATTACTACTTAATGATATATTTTTAATTTACTTGTTGCTTAAGAATGTGTGTTTTGGTTATTTACACGTTTGTCTGTGTTTGAACGTCTGGCAGATATTGCACAGTTAATTGTGGTAGCATAAAAAATAATTATTACCATGTGGTACGTGAATATTTGGAATGCTTTTGCGTTTTGTATTTTTTAATAAATATTTGATAGATTCCTACCAACAATTTTTCGTTTGTTATGTAAGTTTCACCTCGTTAACAATGCGAATATCATTCGAGTTATTCCTTCGTCTGCTTGAGTCACGCATCCTTAATTTAAGAAGCACGCCATTATAACGTGTGCAAAGCGACGTATCCTCGCATTAGCATTCCTCTTACTCTCATTTGAACTCTTATTATCCCTTAGTTCCTACCGAGTTCCTTTGCCTCTGAGGTGTCTCCATATCTTCGTATCAGAGAAACCGCAGGAGGTCAGTTTCGAAATACCTTCATAAATCGCCATCATTTAATAGAGGCTCTTTTCTTCTCGTCGCCTCGACCACTGAGGCAGTGCTAGCCTTTTCTCGGCGGGTCGCCGCTGCCGTAAAATGCGAGTGGCCATAAACGCTCCTTGGAGCGTCATAAGCAGCCGAATTCCCTGTCTGTGCACCCGGCGGCGCTGGGTTCAAATCTCTCTCCCCCCCCCACCCCCTTCCCATCATCCGTGCGTGCTGCTCTCTTACGACGGTTCCATGTGCTTGGGCGCGTTTTATTGTTGATTCTCCACTACTCGGGGAAAGCTCTTAGGGATGGATACGTCGCAAAGTCTTGACTCAACGATATCAGCTTGGGATTCTTCAGATGATACGAAGTAAAATACATCGTCTCGAAAATTATATTTTCACAAATTTGCTGGAGGTAGCATTTTTAACTCTGCGGGCGAGATAGCAAAACGTTTCCTACTGAAAAACTTGTGCGTTTTCATTTGTCATCTCTAAAGATATTTAACATTAATTCAAATATTTTGAATCCTGTAGTTTAGTAAATATATTTTATTTTCTTATTCAAAAGATTGAAAGCTGGAAAGGTGCTCTTGACTTGAGAATTTGACGTCAACAGGTTCTGTAAAACATATGCGGAATATATTTCGAGAACAATACTAATTGTGGCGAATTTTGATTAAAAACTTTCTCTGGAAAATCTAAAATTAATGTTTCTATCACATGAAAATATTTTGTGTGTCTAAATTTGGGTTATCAATTTCCTGATCATAATGACCCTATACATCTCTTCATACTACGAATATGTGATCTGCGAATCGTCGTAGATTTAAAAATTATTACCAGTTGCTCTTCACGTTCTATCGAAGAATCCCATTATTTCTTACTTGTACTGTGTAACCTCACAATGATGTAACTCTTGCTAAAATTCATTTATTTATTTTGAAACTCCAACTTTCCAACTTTTTTTTTTCAGATTTATATGGTAGCCTAAGATGTACCGTTACTTCTTCACTATATATCATTGCGCATATTTTGAAGGCTGGAACATGAAATTGAAGTTGTTATTCATTTTTAGAATGACAAATTTACGTTGAGAACAGTCCCTTGTTATATGAAAGTCTTTCTACTTATTGTTGTATGGAAGTCCTAAGGAAAGCAGTTCACATGACCAGCATTTTCCATGGCCCACTGCTCCTGCTTTGCCCCTTATTGAAAGGCGAGCGCTGTATAATTACAAGTAGGTTGCGTTCATAAATCAAACAGGCCGCGGCCCGGCTAATCGCACTGATACGAAATTAAAATTTATGGTAATACGCCGCCTTTTCAGCTGTTGCTCTGTCAGCGCTGGGCCAAAGAACATGTCTTACCGCGTTTCCTAAGTTTTTTTCTTCTTTCATTTGCTTGAAACACAATTTGTCTTCGAAGTTACTCACGTAAAGTGGTAAATTTTTAGTGCAAACAAATAACATGCTATTAGAGAATTTTTCTGCAACCTTTACTATATATTTCGTCTATGAATTTCAAAAAAATATTATACACAAACTTTTGTAAGTGTTTTTAAGTTGTTTTTGTATTGTAAAAATATTTTTTTCTGGTTGCAGGTGAGTATCCTTTGGATTTTGTTTACTATTCATGCTGTGTGGTAAGTTGCTTTATTTCCAATACTTCTTGACTAAAACAGTTCCTTTTTTTCAATTTCATTCATCTTCTCAAATTAATTGTCTCGAATTCAGGACAGACCTAAGCAAGCGTAAGCATTCGTAGATGTATTCTATTACTAGGGGCAGTTTCTAGCTTTGCCGGCGCGTTGTTCCAGTCACGGGAAGAAGCTTGGTGGTGAACAACCTGATTTATTGCGTTGTGTCAGCGGTGCTTGGAGTTGCTGGCTTCGAAACTCGGTTGTATAACGGGACGGGGAATGGGAGGTAATTCTTCCATATGGGAAATGTCACTTTTCACTCATTTGATGAAGAATTTGCTGTTTCTGGAGCAATGACGTGAGGTTGAGAATCATTTAACAAGAGACGTATTGACGTCCTTCTGTGTTAATTAGATTTTAATTCGACGATTTGCATTTATCAGATTTTAATTCGATTTGCTCTTACATTAAAAAGGTTTACTGTTTATATTTTATCTGATATTTTTTGTGCAAAACGATAATTGTGGGTTAGCACCCCGAGATGTCTCATACGGATGGAATGAACGGTATTTCTTTGACGCAATATTGGACATTTTTGTGGGATTTTTTTAGCTATTGACTGTATTTTTTGATGTTATGTGAGTACCTACGTGAGCTTTCCTGATTTTGTACATATCAATTATCTCTGGAGAAGAATGTGTTATATTCATAAGCATATATCCATATTCATAATTTCTACATAATTTATGATTATAGAGGTTGATACGAGCAAAAAGTCAGGTGCTCTTCCTCAATTGTGAGGGCGAAGGCGTGCTGGAGTCGGTCGTCCGTCCTGGAGGAAACAGCGAGGGTCATTCTTCGCGTGCGTTGTTCCGCTAAACGCGTCTGCCCCCTCCCTCACTTCAACTTCCCTCTTCACTCAGCGAACCTCACTTCCTTCTGCGCCAATGCCACCTCCCAGGTGAACTGAAATAAATTCGTTAGAACATGACGCTGCTAAGGATGATTTCAGAATAAAAAAATTAACGAGGAATATTGCGATCTGAATGGAGTCATGTACAGGGCTCAAATTGACGATGGTGGGGGTGGGGGGAGGATGTCAGGGAAGTTCCCCCTTTTTAAATTTTTCTCCCCACTTTAAGATTTTTAAAATAAGATCTTATTTATATTTCCAACCAGGGAAATATAATCCCACCTCTCGTAATAACCAAAATGAAGCATTATTTTCAACTAATGTGTCAACAATGCTTCATGGAATATGCGTATATGATTTTAATTCGGCACTCTAGAAATCTTTAGTTGAAGAATAATAAATTAAAACATGTTAGACATGTTTATAATATATCGATATAGTATAGTGTAGTTTATCAAAATTAAAAACAAAATTACAAAAACTGGGAGGTTCTTTTAAATTCCCCCCTCCCCCGATATCATAACATATTCTTGACAATGCTATGAAGTGCTGAATTGATATATGAAAAGAGAAGTATAAAAACTTTCTATATTTTCTTTTCTAATTTGAACACAGGTGATGTGCTTTACTTTGTTATTATACGAATATTTGTTTAAAAGGTCTGATGAACGTTGGAACGGTGTATGTTTGAAATAAAATACTACTACTTTTGAAATGACACCGTATTAAGGTTTTATTTATGATATTGGTGTTATTTTATCAGCTCATTATAGCACTTCACTTAAGTTTACCGGGACATTCGAATTACTGACATTCTGTTGCCACGTATTGTTGTTTGGCGACATCTTTATTTGAAAATGTACTGTAAGGCTGTGGTCCTTGTTTCCCCTCTATTTCAAATTCTTTGCATGCTTCTTTTTCAATGCCCGCGGACTGCGATTCCGTTCCGACCACTGAACCCGCACTCGAATATCGCCATTTACTTTCGGATCCACGGAGCGCTACAACTCGGACGTTCGTTTTCACTTTCCATCGTGATTTTCCTTCGTCTCGATTTACTATGGGGAATTGATTCCTTGCTCATGTTATTTTTCTTGGCACAATCTTGGTTGTGTGGGATTTATTTAATGAATTATTTGATTGTTTGATGCTCTTGCGTGTTTATTCTTCAGTGGTCCTCGTTTTTTAGTTCCGTAGATAGTGTCTCTGTATTCTGTGGTCCTTCTTTCTAGTATTGTCTCTAGCACCTTTCTCTTTATTCTTATCAGATTTTCGAATCGTATTGTCAAACATCATTGCCTTCACGCGAATTCCACTGGGCCCTTTCTCCCAAATGTCTTCATTTCGTCCATCAGGTAGGGGTTTGATCTCGCTGAGTTCCGTGTAGTTATGGGACGTTTGGTTACACTCCTGGTCAAAGTAAATGGACTTGCCATGTCTCCATGATCCTCGAACATGGCGTTTGTTTCTGTATACGTGTTCGGTGTCCATCGTCTTGGATCCTGCGTCTACGCCCACTTGTTCTCCTTCTTCTTCTTCCTTCGCATCGCCATCTACCTCATTGTCTCTACTCAGTCACGGTCTGCCAACCGCTTCCTCACCCATCCACCAATTTTTCTCCTCCTTGCTTCCTCCTCATTCTCCTCAGGAGCGCAGCGTTTCACCTCGAGGCGTTGGTTCGTACGCCGCCGCGGCCAAGTCAGTGTGCGCCGGCCGCCGCCTCGGGCGGGTGTTCGTTCCTTGATAGAAGCGCGTGGGTGTTTGTAGTGTGGGTGTTGTTAGTGTGTGAAACGATGCTTCGTGCGTTGGGATGTGGCGAACGCGCTCGTGCGGGAGGCGCGGTGTGTTGCGCGCTGCGTCGACTAGCTCTGTGCATCGCTCCGTCTGCAGTCGCCAGCGGTGGCCCTGCGGTAAGTGAACAGCGATTGATCGGCTCTGGTTGATTCGCGGAATGTTTTTTTCACAGTGGATGGTATATACTAGCAGTGTAGAGAAGAAGGGAGTTTTACTAAGGAAATGAAGTCGAGTACACACATTTGAAAATCATGTTGGAAATATATAGAGTATTTAAATTTTTTTTTATAATTTGAAGAAATTTGTTACGAAAATTGATGAGCTAAAATGTTAAGTTGTTAAAAAACAAAAGTTTGATCTCACGTCAAATATCGTGAGACAGACGAATTTAGAGAAAGATAAGAATGAAAGTGAAAACAAAGTACAATTCAGAAATGACAAATTACAGATGTACTCAGTTGACTCTTAGGAACTAACTTTGTCGGATACAGGGTTGCGTGTAAAGTAAATAAACGAAAAATATATTTTGAAAACATCGTACGGACACCAGGATGCAGACGCCTGGGAACGTAGCTACAGTAGTTAAAAGGGCCATCACGTAAATTCCATCTGACAATCACGAGAGAAATCCAGAGAACGATATGATACGGAGGAGATTGCTATTGGTATATGTGCTTGTCCGGAAATTTCCTCAGATTCTTTTAGTATGAAAACATTTATTAAAACTAAATGCTAAACTATTTAATGCTAATTTTTTTTCTTAAAAAATCTGTTGTGGAAAAATGTTTAAAATATATATTATAAATGTTAAAAATATTTATTATGCAATTCATTACGACGTATCTGCTGTTGAGAGTGACTGATTTCTTGTATACTGGTACCGTGACATTTATTTTGGTGTAGATAAGTGAGAGTTAAAAGAACTTAACATTTTGATGCTATTTGGAAGAATTTTCAGATTAAAGGATAAGGTGTTGCAGATCCGTAAAATTGAATAGATGAAATGTTAATTTTCTTGTAATTGCTATACTTGATGAGAAATAAGTATTTGTTTACAAGAAATTATGTCTCTGTGCTGTCGTGTTTTATTACTCTATCTTGAAGGGAGGAATGTTTTTGAATCACGTTCTAAATGATTCTCGAAGGTTTTTATTATCAAGAAAATACCTTTGTTATGGATTGTGGTTCCTAGTAGTATTGAGATAGACACAAATCATTGTGTAAACTCCAATCACATGGTAATAACATGTATTATATCTTAAAACGTTTTTTTAGTTCACTGCATTATGTGTGGAGCGTGCTCGATTTATCTTGTCTCGCAAGTAATTGTAAATGATTACTGACCCGGAATTATACGGTTAGTAATCCTCGGTTAAGTTTAAATAAGTGCTCCTCGTAGATCAGTCGAACTGAACGAGATAAGCATGCACATTTTTCCTTTGTGATCTCATCGACCTTCGTTAGACTTCTCTAACATCGTACGAGAGGGCACGAGCTTCGTAAGTCACACGCTGCCACCTCCTTCACCAACTCTACACCAACCATCGTATAGTTTCCCATTACACGTGTGTGAATTTATTGCGACGACTCCCTAAACATACTGGTTTTTATTTTATGAATCCTTAAGATAAGTGAACGAATTAAACTCTAGTGAATGAAATTCGAATGGCTTTGTTTAGAGTGATGCTCCCTGTAGATGCGTTTTCCTCTCTCTCTCTCTCTCTCTCTTATGTGAATTTCTTTGCTAGAAAATTGCGCAGTCTTATTCATTTCTAAACAGAGCACCATGTCTAAAAAGTCAGTATTACGCAGTAATAATAATGAAAACAAAGTATTCTTTTGGGAAATTTTTGGGACTGTTGTTAAAATAGTAACCATTAATTTCGTAACATCGACTTGCGAGAAAGATTTGTAAGGACGAAAAACTACAATTTTAATTAGTTGTAAACTGAAGACTCAATTATCTCGATTTTTGGCCTTGGTCTAGTAATGTACTATCCAGTTACCTTTCAATAATTTAGGACGAAAACCATCTTTTGTCGTAAAACTTTAATTTATCTAATTTTTATTACATTATTTAGATGGTAATATTGCAGATCTGGGATTGTGTGGAGTAAATGATTAAAATAATATTTCACTTATTCCAACTGATTTTTTTCCTGCCCACAGTTCCTTTATTCGTGGATCACAATGCTCCCCTTTTGATAATCCCTCACTAACACCGTTTCCCTCCTCCCACGTCACGTCGCTCATCCGTTCTTCGCCGGAGGCTATCTCGACGCACATTCCATGTTTCGCGCCTGCGCCGAGTGCCTCGCTGGACTCTAATCGAGAGTAATCGAATGATCAAAGAATCATTGTTGCACCACCGCGTTAATGCCCCGCGGAGGCAGGGATTGTCTGTAGTGAGATCGGCGAGCTCTCGCTGTGTTGTCGTTTGGAAAAGATATATGTATCGGCGGGTGAGGGAGCTCCGCCCACGAGGTGTTGTTTCTCGCACCGCGCTCGTTGCGCTTATGACCGCTGGCGTTATCGTGATCACTCTGTTTTAAAATACGCGTTTCACTGGCTTCTATCATATTATGCACCATGTAAGTGCGGGACTTAAAAGTTGAAGTTACGTCTATTTGAAATGTTTGTGGTGATACATTATGTAATTCTCTTGAATAGTTCAAATGTAGACTGTGGGTTGTAAATAATCAACATATAAGGAATCGCGGGATCTGTCAATTGTTATGTTATTGCTAGGTAGACAAAAGAGTGCTTGCTAATAAAAAGTTATTACCACAGATTACTGTTATTACTTACTATCGGGAGTTCAAAGATTTTGTAATAATTTTGAAATACTTCTTGTTGACATTGGATGCATATTGGTATCTATTTTTGATTCGAATTATGTTAATTCTGCATAAATTGTTTCCCATTTCTGTTTTTAAATTTCGTGTTAATATTGTAGAATACTATCTGGATGTTCTGTAAGACAATTCTTCCGTAAGACAGTTTTTCTGCGTACTAATATCGATGTACTATTGATTTAATTGATTTACTACAACGAAAAGTTTTAAATTCTTAATTCTTATGTAAGTGCATCCCGACTGTATTTCAGAGGCACCTTCTGCCTTGAGCGTTTCACGAAGGTCTCCTTCGACGTCGTCACGTGTCGGAGGTGACGTGCTAATCTCGCGCTTGCATGCTGCTGCATTGACAGCTTTGACACTGTCGTCTTCCCCGGACCCCTTCCTGCACTGCGTTCTCTATCTTTCGACGTGCTATTATGCTATTTGCATGTGGCTGCTCTCCAAGCTTGTATGAAGCGTACCGTACGGAATTATGTACGTTTTGTGATTGATTAAAAATTAAAATAAAAGCAATTTTTATATTTCTCCCCCGAAGTAACTTTCGTAGTTGTGTCGTCTAAAGTATCTATCGGATGATTTCTTCATGTGTGTGGTGATAGTATGTACAGTTAAAAAGAAATGCTGGTAGCATATTTGAGATAGCCCTTCATATTTTACATATTGGCTATTATATATGTTACTTAGCTTTCAACTTCCACCTTAAGTAACAAAACAATGTTACCTGTAAATACGAGATAGGCTAAAAAATGTACGTTTATTATTCTTTTTCGTATTGCAGCTTTATTATAATTATTAAAAATGTTTTTAAATAATGAAATTTTTAATACTTTCCTTTTTGCGTTGTGAATTTTCCAAGTTGCATAGATATGGCGTGGTCACATAATCGTATGACTCTTCTAATTAGTTCCATGCGTCTTGTACGAATGCAAATGCGTCTTGCGTAAGTCACGCATATATTGTTCATTTCCTCCTTTTCTCTTTCTAGTTTTATTTCTTTATAGCTATTACATCCCGCCTCGCCCTCGCTATACAATCTACATGCAGACATTGCGTTTATACATATAGCTTACTCTAACAACATTACAGTGCATTTTCTTAAGCGGATTCCGGTACGTTATTGGCGAATATGGTATTACAACCTATGCGAAAACATTTTCGAAGTTAAAGTATTGACTCTTCCGTTATAGAAGTAAAGGATGTTACACTTTCTCCGCCTGGGGGCTTCGGAAAAGAAACGAAATGTCGAAAAACGTATGCGAGAAACATTTCCGAGCACCAGAAAAGAAACTAGTCTCGTGGACTATATGACAGTATTAATTGGTGTATGGCGTTCCTGTGTATTGTAAGTTAGTTCTCGACATTTGAGATGCATTATTCCAGTTTCTGCTACCCACAGTTTCAAAATCTTTTAAAGCCATGACTAGGTGTAATTTTTCCATAGAAGTATACCTGCAGACATACCCGTTGCTTCGCTAATAATAGGGACATGCCAGTTAATATTAGACCGTAGAAGAAGTGTGTGGGGCTAATACTGATCCTCCGTGAATGATGATTATTTTTGAATTGACGAGTTTAAGTCGTGGAGTAAACACATTTGAGTACATAAACCTTTTCGGAAGTTTTATTTTTCAGCTTTCCGTAAGGTTTCTTGTAAAATACCTTGGTGACCGATATTTCCCCAGTCCGAATTGACGTTCCTGTGAATTAGGTGAGATTGTTCATAATCGTGATCAATGTTAAGATCCAAAAGGTTGATCTACTATGGGCTTGTAGACAGTGGTTTACCTTTTTTAAATGTATTTAATCTATTTCTATTGTAGTATTTGTAAATGGGAAATGTATCGTGCTATTGAAGCTTATCTTCATGGAGCGATAGGAGATGGGAGTTGGGTGGTTGGCTATTGTTAGTAAGGTGAACCGGTTAGCTGGGTTTACCAACAACTTGGCCCACGTGTTGGTACTAGTAGAAGTTGGTAGTAATAGTAAGAGTTATTGATACTGGGAGGAGATAGATAGAGAAAGGAGAGTTCACTAGTCAATAGTCACAGCTATATGACCTGGGACATTATTGTAAAAACGCTACCACCTGAGCCACCAGAGGGGTCAAATGTTTATATTTTAGGAAACTTTATAGAAATGTTTATATAAATCCGGTTTCAATTTTAGAAAACTAACATTCCGGATCAATCTAAGTTTGTGGCGTGTTTCCGTGGAACTTCAACACCCATGGTCACCATATACGCAATGATAATTAGTCTGAGCAATACTAGGAATTGGTAACTGCTCTCTTTGTTTCCTGGAGATTATCTGGCGTCCGGTCTTTTCTCTTGCGTGGGAGTCAGGCATACCATAGCGGCTGAAGAAGGCACGCCGCCTTAAAAGGAAGGAACCAGCGGCGTTGCGCACCAGATAAGAATGTAGGCCGTCTAAAACCGGATAACATCTATAGGGCCGTCCAAGTTTTTGAAGTCTTCTCAAGAAAGAATCTTACAGATTTAAAAAATTGAATGGTTCTTGATTGAAACGTTTGTTATAGATACTGTTAGTTACACAAAAAACGAACGGGTATGTGTAACACAAATTCTAATATACCTTTTAAATTTTTGTAGTAATATGGTACAAGCGTTTTAAAATTTGAGTCTGAGTTGTAGAGGAAAGATTGCAAAGTAAAAATAATTTTACTTTTCATTTCGAAGGAGCGTTCTTCAAGTGGTGGCCTCCAGAAGTGTGCGTGTACAATGTTTTTTTCTCGAGAATTGCTGAATAAAATTGATTTCTATAGTTATCACAAAATAAAAAGTAAAAATAACAAGTTTCTTTTTGATACAATTTGATTTTTTGGTAGTTTTCATTATTGCAATACTTGGATTACTCTTAAATGTGTTATGGGATAGTGAAAAGGAAACGTTAATTTCCTGTTACCTCACCCTGTTATGTCTTTTCCTGTCTAATTACAGGATGGAATTTCTAAAGAATTTGTTTTCGAATTCCTAAATTCCTCTATTGCGGTATAATTCTTTAAATTGTTAAGTTGAGAAGAGAAGGTTAGGTTGGGTTCCAAATAGTTTATCTTGAGTGTAATTCGATCGTCTTTGTTTTTGAGACTTTAAGAATTCTTGGACAGAACTCAGTATAATGTCTTCGAATTGAATCTATGGGGAGCGAAATAGGACACCAAAGATAAATATTCCTTGTGCTATCAGGAAGCTAACTCGTGAAATATAACACTTTGATATGAGCGACCTAATTATAAATGCAGCTTCTAGTGATTTTTGGTGGTAACGGTACGGATGTGCATTCCAAATTAAGATGCATCTCTGCGCAAATGTATGGTCGCGTTGAAGAGAAAGCTCTGAAGTGTGCGGAGGGCACGGAGAGTTCGTGACCGCAAGATCTCTGTGGGTAACTTCTTTCGACGTGTGTTTGCCGCCCTAC
This sequence comes from Laupala kohalensis, assembly GCA_002313205.1. Lineage (NCBI taxonomy): Eukaryota > Metazoa > Arthropoda > Insecta > Orthoptera > Trigonidiidae > Laupala > Laupala kohalensis. The sequence goes on along the minus strand of NNCF01129234.1, from coordinate 108,666 downwards.
ATTTTCTCTGAACCAATCGAATCACACGTGCTCACCCACGTTCGATTACACATGCACGGCAAGAAGCGTTTCACGCTTTCTGACGCCTTTCTCCTTTCGCTGTCGCGCTCATTGACATCGACATGATAATCACTTTTACTATTAGTTTTACGAATTTGTACTTCTTTGAGTTGTATGAAATGCTTCAATAATCAGTAGCATACCTACACCTAATGAGACTCGGGGAGGGAATCTTTCTGGAGACCTCCGAATTCGATCTACCCATATTTGTGTGCATGATATGCTAAAAGTAACTTATTTAATACAACTCCCATTTCATTTTTTAAATTATTATCGGTCAGTTATTTTACTGTATTAATAAAATAATCGTATACTTAAGTTCAAATTTACGTCTTTATATTATTTGTGGAGACCCATTTGAATGCCCTTTACCGGATGAGATGTGGGCTGTACCGCTCCCCGCGCCTAGGTACACTACGTGCAGTAATGGTACAGAGCGAAGTTATACGACATGGAAAATAGTAACATAATCAAGTATTGGATATAAATAGTTGTTACTTATTTTGTTAAGAACAATTTGGCTCTTGTGTAGTTAATTTTTACTTGGTGAATTTATTCTAGATTTATTTGCTGTTTGTGGATGTTACTTTTTTTACAGTTACTGTTTTAGTGGAATATTTCTTAAGAAAATTTACAACCTTTATCGATGTTTTGCAAACTGGATGTTGAAGTAGGTGAAGAAACATTCGTAGTCATTTTCTTCTTGCCATTCTGAAATAAGTTTGTTCTAGTTATTTCATCGCATTTAAATTTGTGAATTGGGAACTATATTTAATGTGTGAATATTTATTTTGTGTTCGTAAGTTAAATGTTGACTTAATTTTTTAAACCAAAACTGTCGGAAATTTCATATTATTCTTTGTTTTAAGGTTTGGTTGAAATACGTCAAATACGGAGTGCGTCAAACGGAGAGACATTTAACTTTTAATCACGAAAGCTTAGAGCATTTTGTAAGTGTGGTTAATCAAACTCCATTATCTCCGTACATAAATCGTGATACTGTCAAAGGAATCGAGTGATATACGATAGGATTCTTCGTCGTAAAGTTTATCTGTGGACAGTACATAACTTTCGTTCTCATTTACAGTACTGACTACTGGATATGTAGTTTCGAAGGCGAGATCCATTGATGGTTCTCCGTTTTTTATGCGTTGGAAGTTATGAGGTAACAAGGGGACATGACAACGCAGCTGCCGTAATTGGTCGACGCAGAACGAGAAAGGGGAGAACATAAATTATGCTAATGAGAGACGAAGACGAAACGAGTGTCAAATCTCTTATGCGATGCGTCCCATGAGACGGCGGATGAGAGCTGGAGAAGGAATATCTCACTCTCTGACCGTGCAACTTTATGGAAGTGGCAATTTGTCAGTTAGACACCAGAGCTCTATTGTTTTCTGAGGTCTGGGGTTAAACCTTTAATAAGAGTTCAAGTATACTAATACACCAACTCGCTCCATGGTAGAAGTAAATCCGAGTCGATGTCGAAGTTTGGTGTGAGCTTTTGAATTCCAGAAGTTCAAGTGACATTAGTTAAAGATAATTATTTTAATTTTTTTTTCTTGGTTGTGACCTATTGTTCTGAGGAAGACATTGACGTTATTTTGTTTATTTTCTATTCATTTAATTTTTTTTAAAAGTACAGCTTCGGGTCAGAAATATATACGGTGTACGATGTCAAGAGTTTTAAATTACCCGATTTCTTAAATAAGAAAGCCTAGTCCTCCTATTTTTTCTTACAACAAATCCTTCTTCTTCTGGAAACAAAAATGTCGCCATTTCTTTTTAACTGTTGTACCTGAACTAATATTTCCCCCCACGAAATCACAGAAAAGAAATTTAATCGTATTTTAAAGGTGAATGTGTAATAGATAGTACTAGTAATGTTGCATAAACGTCTATGTTATTTAAATTTCTTTTCTATTATCAAACGTATTACACTTAAACATTATCATATAAAGAGATTCTGAAACATTCACCTGTAATATATAAAAGTTCGAAAAAATCTATGATAATATTAAAGCTTTTCGAATAAGAAAAATCTCCCTGTTCACCCTCCAAGGCGTGGAAAGAAGCGCCTAAAAATGTAAACAACACAAGACGATAGCTTGTAAAGAAATGTTTTGGTGATTTTGTAATTTTGTTTTAATTCGAAAACGGATAATAGATAATCTTGTGATACACATACCACAGTGGGCATTCCACGATTGTAAAATTCTTGACAAGGAATAAAGAAAATATATAGCGTCCTACAAAACTGTTCAATGGTCATTTCATACTAAAGAAAGCGTGCTCAATAGTTTGAAAATGAATTATTCTTGTAATTGATTGTAAATGATTTTTTTTGTTTCTATCTTCGAAAATGTTTTATAAAGGTGGACATTGAATTTCTCGTACAATATTAAATTGAACGTGAAAGAACTAACATTATTAATATGGTTTTTATTCCCATTCCTTATATGATCTCAGCATATTTTTTCATTTTTCAGGACACAGTTACATAATTTCAAAATATAATATTATAAATGTTTTATACGTATTAATATGTATATAAATGACGGAAGTGTCTTATAATCCACAATGGCTTTGTTAACTCTACATCCGAATGACTTCAACTTTTTCGTTTGCACGTTACTCGTGATGACTTTACATCTTCCCTTCGAATATAATTTTTTCCAATTTATACTTAAGATAAAGAGAAACTTCTTTTGGAATTTGGGTTACGGTGTATGAAATTGATTGAAACCTACGTTGAAAATAGTGCTTCTTGTTTATTACTACAATTAAATTTTATTCCTGATCTGATGTAATGAAATCTATTAAATCCGTTTTTGGATCAGGGATTAAGTACGTTTAGGATATTGGCCATTATTTAGCGGGTAGTGCATGCGCACCTACATGCAAATTCTATACATGATTGGTCGGAAAGCGTCCGTCATGAATGCGATATCAAGGAAGTTGTAAAACACCAAATCCGATTCAACCTTGTTTCAATTGCGAACTGTTGTTGAAATGATCCATCTTCCAGTTGCAAAATACTCAACACGTAACCTTCGCGTGTTTGTGACCCGTTGCCTTTGATCTATGCGAAGTTCGTGGGCTTTCATGCTCGCCTTCTTTGTGCGCCTCATCAGTGTTCGCCAATCAGTATTCCAATTGTAACTTTTACTGTCCGGAAATGGGAGATAAAAGAGTAGCTATTGTTGTGAGATCAAGGACGTGGGCGTTTCGTAAGCTTCACAGTTTGTAATGATACACCTCACAATTTAATCCAAATCTTATATGAACCTTCTTTTCCCTTAGGTAGATGTCGTGCTTTTATAAATGAAAGAATTTTCTGCATTCTGTATTTAGTGCTTGAAATACCTCTTCACTAACCACCGTTTAGTCGAATGCAAAGTAAGCATGAATATTGGTTTTTCTCCTTTGTTAGACGTAGAAGCAACATGTTATTTGCGTACATTTTTCGAGCGTCATCCTTCGTTGCGTATTTAATCCTGGAGCCTACTTTTTGTATCGACATCGCAGCCTCTTGAGAGACAAATTCCCACACTTGTTGAAGTGCCCGTCGCCCGTGCATATAGTTGCAGGGTTGGGTGTGCACGCGATGTTAATTCGAGTGCCCATAAGAGTAGCCGCTCTCGTCCATACATGGCGAGGCGGTCGTGGTAATGAGAGCTGACCCTCGTTCGTCCTGCTGTTGCAACGGATCAGATGAGCTGCGTTCCGTGACCCTGCAAGGGCGTTCTTTCATTGGTCAAGGGTGAACAGCGTCGTTAACTTTTTTCTTCTCTTTTTCTTCATTTTGACTTGGGGTTCCGGTCTAGTTTAGTTTCGTCCGACCAATCGCTTGGTTTCAGACTTTTTTCTTATATTTTTGTTGCTTTAATTTTCATTATGGAACGATGCTATGTACCCTTCGAAAGTCTTCGGGTTCTTCTGCCACCTGATTATTAATTCTGGAATCGTATGCTCATTAATATTAATAACTAAAAAAACAAATTTCTATAATACTAATTGATTTAAGTATTATTTCGCGAAAAGATTTCGATATTTTCGACGTTTAATCATCAGGTATGCGAAAGAACGAATGATTGCTCTGTTAGGTTACGATAGTTTAGTCATGTTATTGCTTCACGATTTGGGATCATTTGCAAAATTCCTCCAAGTTTCCTAAAGGAGGCAGTTGCCACATCTGGATTTCCTTTCTCGCGATTTTCGCAAATCGTCGCGCCCACGTGCTTCTTGTAGACGCGTGCTTCCATTCTGAGGCGGTCGTTATTAGTATGAAGGTACAGCGAAGAACTGCAAAGCGATGTTAACTGAGTAAAGTGCTAGAAATGTTCTTGCCAGCCGCATAATTGCTCATTATAGCACTGTGAAAGAACTATGCATCTAAAACTAAAAATTTTTGTCTCTCCACCATCCTGGTCCGGGTTTTTCCCCGGTTTTCCTTCGGGTAAAGGTGGATTTTTGATACAGGCTCCCCAGGCTCATGACTTTCGATCTATATTGTAATAAATTTTAGTTATTGTTTATAAATTATAACTATCATAGTACTTTCCGAATAATCTATAGTTTATAATAATATGTACTTGTGAAATAACTTTTTTGTTTTATTAAATTCAGATTTGTTGGTATTTTGTTAATATTATAACACGTACCGAACAATTTTTATTCTTAGGGTGTGCTGAAATATTAAATTCGCCTCTGCCTTAGGGCTCTTGATCGGAATTGATGGTCCCTTGTTTGCTTCCGGAGAGTAAATTAGTGTATTGTCCTCCAAGTGGTCATATGCAGTTTGTAACTACTTTTTTGACAGTTATTTTATTATAACTAGTATGGATCTACGTAGGGTACGTAGTTTGTTTCAAATACGTTTATTGAAAATTATATCTTGTCTTATTGTTTCTTTATGTGTGTTCTGGATGCTTTCTCGATTATGGCAATACTATCGGTGAGGACGTTAGTCTCTCTGCTTTTGTTTTGAGGTTAAATATTTTCTTGAAAATTTTCAAACTTTAGTGCGTCATTATTTTCAGGGTATGAGAGTTTCCATTTGTGCATGAGAGAGTGCACGTGCATGCGTATACCGCCCCAGACGCTGGTCACCTTCGCAGCGTGCGTCTCCACTGCTACTAAGACCGACTGGCCCTGGCGGTGGCCGCCGCAGTCGCCGTTGACCTGGTTTCCCCTCCTTCGCTTGTCTGGAGGCCTCTCGCGATCGCTTCTATCGAACTCAGCGAAACGCAGCAGCCTCAGCGGCGGCGGCAGCAGCAGCAGCTCCTAATATGGGAGCCTAGGTCGTCACCGTCATCCGAACCCATTTGACTCCGATTGAATGCATGAGTCTTGGAGGTCGACTGCAGGACATGTGGGATGCGCTTGGGAGGGGTTGTTAGGCTGTGGTTGATTTGTTGGCTTGGTTCATTCGTCGCTTCCAATAATTGATAAAGGATGAAATCATTGACGATAAAATTCTTTATTATCGAAGGTTTGGAGATGTCACGAATCCGTAAGAAAGTACTTTTAGAGGTAGATTTCATTTCACAATTGTGTCGGAACATAATTTCTTCTGGGGAGAAGGATAAAATCTTGAGTAAAGACATTTGAAGAAAAATCCTTTTATTTGCCACTTAATGTATAAGAAATTTATACATTACTACTGAGATTTCAATTTTTGAAAATCAAACTGCCGGAACACATGAGGGAGTGAAATTGATCTGAAATTAATTTTAAAACTTAGAAGCGGTTGTATGTGAAGAGTTAGTAAGATTCTAGGGTAGTTGTGATTTAATGTTGGGAAAGAGGAAGTTGTTAGAAGAAATGGTATCATTTCCGAGACGACTAGTTATACTTTTAAAGCGAGATAAGTTTATAATATGGGTTGCCTATCACTGGAATCAACGACTTGAGATGTATTTGTATGGCAACAGTGATCTGGCCTTGCTGTCTTATTTGATCAGTCAACCTTGTACTTTACAAATGTAGTAACATTAATGATCTGTTTGGTACACGCATCGTTCACTAGTGTAAACGATGGTGAGGATACCATGTAAAAGGCAACTGTGCTTAATTGTATCGTGGCTAGCATGTCATAAATATGCATATTTGTATCGTTGACCCTGAGTTCGGCACCCAGAAATTCTCATTTATCGTAATTGGACTCCCTTTGTTCCGCGTTGATCCCTGCGTCGTAACCCATATCTGATGTCCGCCCTTTGTGAACATACTTTTTCAAAGCGTGTCAAATTAATTTCTACGCGAATTACTGATTCAGATACTAAGCCCTCATTCTGAGGGAATTCCTGGAATGACGAATTTTCGTAATATTGAGAAGGATACCACATTGTCCATTATGTAAGAAAGTATTGCATGGGATAAACGTAGAAAATGTACGCGTATGTTAAGATAGGAAGTTCTTGATAGAGAGACTATGATCTATTTTGAACAGACATAAAATTGCAGTAAAAAGCTTTGTTCGCATCAATGTGACATGTTGCAGAGTGTATCTGTTGACATTCCTTTTAGTGGATGTCATATCCATAGTTGTCTCGACATTTATAATGTTTCTCTCCTCTCGCGAACTAAAATTTTCCGGGTAAAAGATCTCGATCACCACATTGAGGGAATGATGTTTCTTCTGAAGGTTTGTTAATCAAATATTGCTATTTAAGTGCTACGTTTTATGAGCTAATTTTCATTGCTTTTTTCCTTCTTACTAGGAAATTACAATAATTCAAATAAAATTTATTATTGTTTTAATTGAACGATAGAGGAAGAAAATCTTGAAATTTTGCTTTGTTCAGAGAAATAAACTGTACCGACTCAAAAAGGGTTGTGAAACTTGCCGAGCATGGTTCGTGCCGTCGCGATCGCGTAATTCTTCTCTGTTGGTATTAATCCCTCTCCTCTCACGAAAACAGACCTCGCAGTTGAGATACGAGGGTGGCGGTGTGAGTTGTTATATTACTACAATTCTTCAACGATGAAAAGATATAAGCGGTTCCGCGCCTGTAGGAGGAGGAGAATCGAAGGCGGTAGGTCTCCTAGGACGGGAAGGGAGGGGATTCGCGTATGCACACCACACCACTGTTTTACTGCGCATTCTGTCGTTATTTCAACACAGAAAAATCGTTTCATAGGTCTGACTTTCGCTGTCTTCTCCGAGCATTCGCGTTCGCTCTTGTCTCATCGTCGCTCGCTGAGACGGACGACGAAGTAATATTACGTCGCGTGCGAATTATTGTCATAATCTTGCGGTGGTGGTTTGTGAAATTTTATTGCCGTGACAATGTGACATATTAGACGTTGAGGTGGAACAATGGAAATGCACAAGTTTTCGCGGTGTATTGTGAAACTTCGGCATACAGTTACGTCCTACGTATCCAAAATGCAGTAGACTTAATCAAAATGGGATAAGGAAAAGTTCACGTTTGAAATAGCATTTTTGTTGAAACGTAGGATTTGGTAACTTTTCTGCTGTTGCTACTTAGTTCATTAATATATTTTCATGCGACCGAATTGTAAAGTATTCTACTTAACGAATTAGACGTAATAATTAATGAATCGATTCAACTTCAATAAATAATGGACTTGATAATAAAAGGAACCAGTAAGTTTACCAAGTAATTTAAATGCCCCACGCATGAATCGTGCTTGCCGAGCTGCCTACGAAGATGGTGAGCAGAGAGCAAATAATAAAAATTTATGCTCACCACGCACGCAAGTCTCCTGCTGCTGTGACCGACTCATATGGCGGAAATATCTTCGAAATCACGCTTGTGTTGGGAATAAATGTTTGTGTAAGGATTCATGATCTGTGTAATGGAAATTGAAATGAAAAAAAGCTAGTTTGATTCGCCAGTTACGTTTATATAATTTTGAGAAGTTTACATCAAAATATATTGTGTGTAATAAAATTACCTTTGAACATTTGTTGCTCACATCAGTTCTTATTCAATGTTTCGCCGTTATGACAACTTAATAATTCATGACTGTGGGGTTTTACTTCAAAAATTCTCATTATTTGGGTTTGATTATTTGTGTTATTTCGTATCATCAGTTTCTTCGTATTTATGGGATAGAAGATGGCAAAAATCGTAGGAATGACCGAATCAGTATTTTAAATCGCATCCATCAAAATACACTATGAGGACAGGTTTGGATGAGAAATCCTAATTCACAGGGAAGAAATGATTTCTCCAAATTTTTGGGTGTTGCATTCCAAACTAATTGTATCATAGCAGAGCAGTACATTCAGTAAAAGGGATTCGAGAGATGCACTTTGCGACTTGTTACATTGCGAACAAAACATTTTCCTATAATTGTATATTAGTTCACAATAGGTTATAGTATCTCTCTCAACAATATATTTTCTCCACGTTTATCCCATGCAATATTTTTTTTTTCGTTATGTACAATTTGGTATGCTTTTAAATATTATGAAAATTCGACATTCCAGGAATTTCTTCAGGGTGATGGCTTTGTATCTGAATCACTAATTGATGCAAACTTCATTTAAAACGCTTTGAACAAGCATGTTCACCCTTTGGTGGGCATCAGGTATGGGTTATGAACAATTACGATAAACGAAGATTTCTGGGTGCCGAACTCCGGGTCAACGATACAAATATGAAGTAATATGCATACTTATGATATGCTAGCCACGATACATTTAGGTCCAGTGACTTTTAATTTGGAATGTTTGGAGAAATCCTTTCCTTCATTGGATGTGTCATCCAATCCTAGTGTACTCACATCCATAGTGTTTTCTCAGTGTATCCCGCGTGGGGTAGCGTGGACAGTGAATAAGCAGGGACGCTGTGATTGCGACAGGACAGAGGGGAGAGAAGCCACCCGCGCCGCCGCGTGTTAGTGTGTGTCGCATGAGAGCGCGTCCTGCGGCCCTCCTTCCTTGCTGCCTTCCCTCCGTCGCAATTTGCATTGGGAATGACGCCCGCCCGCCCACGAAGTCTTCGCCTTGTTACTCCTGCTGCTGGCGGAAAGGAACTCGCGGTCTGTTGCTTCGCGACGCTGATACTGCTATTGTTTATATTCTTAGCTCCCAACCACGGCTACTCTGCTGTTTCCAAACTCCAGGAGATATTACGAAGGTTATCGGTTGGAAGACGAATTGAAAGGATTGTTCTCCAAGATTTGAACTTCTATTGTTGATTTGTCGACTAGAAAATTTCTTCACTAAGTATTATTAAGGAGAAAGTAATTTAAAAGCTAGTGAGTGCGTATGATTACGTGAAGTCTAGAGATTGAACTGTTCCGCAACAGACCCTTGAGATTTACGGAGGATAGAAATCCATACAATTTCTTGATGAAAGAAGAAAATTGAGCTAATTTACCCAAGAATGCATATATTTGTTCCTCGAAAGATATCACAAGTATTGGAAGTAGATTTGACGTAAAACTGCTGCATATGGGAGAAAACGATTCATTTCTATTCTCAATTTTTTAAACGTCTTTCATTCAGTGTATAGTGACAATGGGAAGTCGGGAAATACCTAAAAAAAATTACCCCTTTTCAATACCTCAAAAAAATGTTACCCAAGTTTCTTGTTAAAATAAGAATGTTAAAAATTGCGAATGAAATACGAGTACTCAGGGAACAGAAGCTGTCTCACACCTGGGGTAATGATGGAATTTGTAAATAATTTTTGTGTTTATTATATTCAGTTTGTCACGTTAGAAGGTTTGAAATGTTCTTTGTGTTCGAAGGAGTCGCTACATTTTTAATTCGCGGGTATAATTACTTCAATTATGAAATTAGTTTTGAAATTCATTGAGTTTCGATCATATACTTCTATAGTATTCCCATGTTATGTACTTCCTAAGTTCATTATTACTAAAAAATTGTGATACTGTTAAATTTCATTTCATTTTTGGTCTTTGATTAAAGTGACTTGTTGTTTCGCGAGTTTTAGTTAAACGTGCAATTCGCCATTTTAGGAATGCCTTTCTCTTTCCTTGCTCGACTTTCATCGATCTTTGTTTCCTCTCGTCTTGACGCCCTCTATGTACTATGCCGCCTCACCTTTCTTATCAGCACACGTCCTGAAGATGACATGGCCTCGTATTCGAGGAGTAGATGCTATCTTCGTCAAGCAATGTTCACCAAGTTCTGCGACGTAATTTCCGCCTTTACTTGCACTTTGGAGAGTCAGAGAGCCCCAGGCGTTGGCGTCATAGCGAACAAGAAAATTCGCGCTTATGTAAACAGATCGGTCGCTTAGATTCATGAATATTTGACGCGAAAGTCGCTATGAATTTGCCCAACTCTTCAACGTGTCTTGTGATTTCGTTTATTCTGGTGTGTATTGCGTACTTTACGGTTTCAGAAATGATTTTTAATCAAAGCAATTTAACTTTCCTGTTTTGAAGAAGATGGGTATACAACTACGGCGAAATATTGAAAGTATCCCTGGAATTTAGTTAGTGCTTTTTAAAATGTAAATATATTACTTCCCTATAATGACCATTTCCTCTTAGGAGTCCTTGTGTTGTTTCTTCGAAGCGTTTGCCTCCCCATGATCATGAACGTATTAAAATAATTTCCTTATTATTCTACATACTTTTTTTTTTGTTTTCTATGGTTTTGAATTTTAATTATATATTAAACATTGGTTAACTGTTGAGGAATCCAAGTGCGATAATGAACCTACGTATTTTGTTGTTACGTATTCCTTAATCAAGAAAAACATGCAATAATAGAGATTCCGTCAGTGAAATACCTCAGCGGATACTCATTGTATGTAAGTGGTCAGTTACATATTAGAATTATAAGTATTGGGCTCTCACGTCAGACGATGCTATGCTGTTCCAGAACGCATATATTTTTCTCCATTTTGTCCATTTAGTTTCTCTTTTTGCTCTTTACCTGGATGGCACTTTCTTACTGTGGACAAGAAAATAATGATATCTTACCTTACTTTTATGGGTAATTGTGAAATTTTTTTATTAAACCTCTTGGATATTATTTTTTATAGAATTCTCGCAATAATAATATTATAATCCTAGGGATAAAATCTATTCTGATGGGGACAAATTTTCAACCGAACAACGGGAGAAGAAAATCTTGTTTTTTACGTAGGACATGTACTCGCTCGCGTATCAAAAATATTCCTTTAACTATTATGGTATAAAAGTATCTTTCCTGATTCACACAACTTTCTAAATGCACTAGATTTACGGCGATAATGATCGGTTCAGCGGTCATCAATAATCGATAACCCGAATCTCGGATAAAAACACTCTACAGTTTGCTATTTTGCTAAGCATGTAAATGTTAATGTCCTACGTAAAAACCAAGGTCTTCTTCTCCCGTTGTTCGGTTGAAAATTTAGAAAACGCGCCACAAAATGTCCGAAGAGTGTTCATCTGCGTATCTGTTGATAGATTTCCAATAATGTGTCGTGAGACAAGTTCCGTCTTTATTCTACTGGCTAACCCTAACTTATCGATGTTACCTTATATTCATGATATCCATAGTGGACGGAGTTGACGTGTACCGGAAGGAAAGAGGGGTAAATTCTGTATTTATCCAGTGTTTATTTCCTACAGGGAAGGTATACGCTTTGTTAATTTTCTGAATGATGACCTTCTGATGTTGACCGATGTAGTGACGTAAAAATATTACTCATGGGGAGCTAGGGATCTCTATTATATCTTGCTAATGAGCTGTTTTATTTTCTAGAAAGATCTTTGTTTCAAACATTTTGTTTTATCATTCTTTAAACTTACTTCCATTTTTATTTTTTGATGAATTTAAAATGAATAATAAATACTACACGTGGAGTAAAGTTTTTCAGACCTTCATGTAAGTTTGTTTAAAAAATTCTTATGTATTATTGTTCAGGCTATTCTTTAACTCAGCTCTTTTTCTCTTGATAAATCTGTTTCGGAACCAAGTCTGGAACATAATTGTTCTCACGGGTGTTCTATGCCTAGGTATGGGTTTAGTTAATTCAAGAAATAAATGAAGAAATTCTGAAAGTTTAAATACGTTTTAATTTTTACGTAAGAAAAAAGGGCATTTTGTAGTGCCAAACATCTACTAAATACATTTACATGGGTATGGTTCTCAACTTTCCCTGCGTTTGTTATCTTCGCAGAGAGCGTGATTCAGATGGTTGCATTATCTTGACTTGACATTGGCATTACGAGGTGTTGCTGCACCTGCTGGCGTGTTGGCGGCTGCTCTTTAAAGCACCTTCCCTTCACCGCTTCTGGTGTCTCACTGCTCGATGTTGGGTGAAAGCGGCGCGGGCTTCCCTGCATTGCGCGAGCGTCATGTGATCTACTCGCTGCTTTACATAAGTCTCACGCGAGTGTCTCCGCTGCAGTCATTTTATGACAGAAAAGTGGAGTTACTGCGTTTCTTACATTTGGATGTTGCGACTAGGTTCATTTTCGTCGAACTCGTCTCAAGACACTACGCTCGCACTCTTTCGTCCAATTTCGTAGATTTGGAATAGATGTTTGGAGAGCGGGGGATTGTGACGCACTGGACTCAGTTTCTTAGACGCTATTGAATTGACACCCTTATTGGTGTGTCGAATTTATATAAGATGATCTTAGCATCTTAGAAAATATTTTTGTAACGGATGGAATTGAGATGTTCTCTCGATCAAATAGGTTTATTTACAAAATTACAGTGTGTTTTGTTCGTTTAAGTTTGCCTACTATGAAACGATAAGATATTGTTTTTGGATATTTGATGTTCACGCGTCCAAGTTATACTTCAAAATAAAATTCCTTTCTACATTTTTTTTCTTCTTTTTGTTGGCTGTTATTGCTCCTCCATAGAGTTGAATGTGAATTATAATGAAGTTAACATTCTTTCTTATGAACAGCCAAATTACCTTATACTCGATTTTTTTCCCCACCTTTTTGGTTGTTTACTCCCTGGCGTGAACAGTTTTATTTCTTCTTTTCTGACTTTAGTCTTGCGTCGTGCCTTTTGAATCATAACCATATTTTGTTCCGCCTTCGCCTCTCTGCGTCTTGAGCTCTGCTTGACTTCTCTATCGTGCGCCTCCGCCTCGGGGAATTAGGTTGAAGAGAAGTGCGCCGCTGAATTACGCGTCCATTGAATGTAAAGCACGGGTATATTTTCTGAGCGCTGCGTGAAGTCATGGGAGACCATTGCATTTATTCTCGCGTCTACTGACTTGCGATGCGCTATGGCGAGTTACGGTCACATTCCCGAGGCTTCCACGATGTAGCGTCAAGTTATTTCCTGACACAGTTCACTGACGAGTTGTAATGGGATGCAGAAATATTGTCGAGGTTCCAGTCAACCGAACCTGTGGTGGTTTTGACCAGTGATGGATCCATGGGGGGACACGTGCCCTCCTCCAAACAGATATTATAACTTGCTTTTTTACTTCGAAAAAAATCACTATGCCCATTTAAAGCCACAAGACTAACTAATGAAACTGTGTAAAGACGACGAGATACATTTTACAGTAGTGATAATCGAAAAAATGTAAATCATAAATATAACAAAATAAATAATTTGTTGATAGAATAATGGAACATTATTAGTACAACAAGTAGTAGAAAGGTGGAAGTGTTTTGTTGGTGCTCTTATAGAATGTGTAACAAAAACATTGTACAATTCATGAATTATCGGAAAAATATTGTTTACGTCATTAACATCCTTGACTCGGAGGTAAGTAAAAAAGACTCGCCCGAGGTAAAAATTTGGTTAAAAACACGTATTATTTCAAAACGTCATTTTAAAGTGTTATTTATGAAAAATGCAATTCAAGTTATTTATTTATAGGAACACTATAAATTGCAATTTCAAGAACTTATTTTTAATTGCGGTGGAGGGTTCCGCATACTTGTGTTCTTCTTTATGAACCCCTCTCAAAATCAAATCCTGGATTCGCCCCTGGTTTAGACTTCTACGCGTTTTAAGAGTCATCATACTGTTTCAGCGTTGCAACTGATCCGTACTTGGCTGATAAAAAACGTGAGAGGATATGTGGGCAAGGGGATCTCGGCGAAGGGTTAATGACGATGGAGAGAAATAATGTGAGACATTGTTCGACTGAAACGCAAAGACGGACAATTATTACCTTTACAGTCGTTTACGCTGCCTCATAAGTTGCCTTGGGGATTCCCAGCCTGTTGTACTTTCATTTTCTGCTTCGTGTGATCTAATTCTTCGATACGATGTGCTAGAGATTAGACATTATGTGCTACCACGGTGCCTTGATCGTATATGGTTCATACATGTGTTTGCGAGCATCAGGAAAATGTTCTGGACTGGGAGTGCAATTAATTTTGCATGTGACAACACGTATCTCTTCTTTCCGCTGAATGAACAAAGATGAAAATGTTTATTTGGGTAATTTATTTTTATGTCTGCCGAATGCATTGTTCTAGAATGTAATTTTAGTGAGATATTTCAAAGGAGAGTCGCGTCGATTTCATGTTTTTTCCCCTCTTGAGTTATTTACTTCTCTCTGTGTTTGTTGATCCACTCTCGATAGCGATTCTTAACTCTGCCTGTTAGTATTTGAAATTACTTGTATTAGTTTGAGTTATATAAAAATATGAAGATAACAAAATTTCAATGTTATTTGCGTATTTAAATACTCCGAATTATAAAATATATTTCATGTCAAGGTCATTAACCTGTCACTCTTTAAGTTTAAATACAGCATGTATATTAAGACCCAGTTTCACCAAGTTCGTTTAATGTCTTAAACGAGATTTTCTGTGCAGTAAATCGTGATTATCAAAATGCGCGTTCCACCATCTTCGATTTACGAGAAAATCGCGATTAACGCTTAAACGTTCGGGGACCCTTCGATTACCAGCGCAAATCGCGATTTTCTTCAGAACTGCGAGAAATATGGCGTCCATTTTGTTTGTTTGCTCGTAGTTCGGTTTATAGGTTATGTTCAGTGGCACGAGGGAGGCCCGCTGCTGCCTCCGGTGTCCGTTGGTGGCGCTAGTGAGCAACGTGATGTGTTTTCATCCCGTCACTTGTCTTCAAATTACCCATAATGCACTGTAAAACTACTACCAACCTAGAGAATTCTTCAAAAACATTGATCAACTTAATCGACGATTAGTTTTGCTTGCTGAAACGCATAAAATGTAATCGCGATTACATTTACCTAATCACGTTTAAGGAAATCGCGATTATTCTACATTTGGTGAAATTGGACCTAAGTGTTGAAAATTAGTTTCTTTGTCAAAGATGTACAGTATCCCAGTTCAGTTGTCATGCACGTCAAAAGTAATGAGTGTCCATTCTCCGTCTCGCTACTTGCCATTGAGGAACACCTCGCAATAGGGACCTTCAATTAGCACCGTTGGCTAATTCGCCCGTCACAGCTGAAGTCGACCTTGGTGCAGCGAGGGAGAAGTGTGGCGATGCGAGAAGAAACGACATTGCTTCACTCCATGATGGCCACTTGCGCCCCTTCAGCGTGAAGTATGCTGTTTCTTTGCGCCCGAGGACCATCGCTGCGGAGTGTCTGAAAGATATTTCCTTTCGCCTTCGATCTACAGAATCAAATACTACCTGGAGGTTTTGTGTCTCGTGTCAATCATGTTCATTGTACTGCTTGGAAATTGCCTTGTATCATTTCCTTGTGTGTCCGTGTATTACGTAAGACTATTTTGCAATGAAATGAGTACCAAAGTGAGATTTGTTGCACCCCCGCCCCATTCCAATTTCTTACGTAAGACACAAAAATTATGAAAACGATACAATGAACATCATTATAATTTTGAACATGTTAAATCATGAAGTAAACAATTTTTTAGTTTTTAGTATCTGTATCGTTACCTTCTCTGGTCACAATAAAATTTCACATGCACATGAAATTTATTCATTCTTTTATAAAATTAACTTTTCCAANACATGAAATTTATTCATTCTTTTATAAAATTAACTTTTCCAATAAGACTGCAAAATGCTATGCGAAGCTGAGAAACTGTATCGACTCTAGTTGCGTGAGCACAAAATTCAGAAACCATTAGAATAATGTTAATTTGAAGGATCATTTTGCGTTAAAGTCTTATTTGAGATATTTTATTTAAGTTGTCACCCCCGACCTATCCCTCTCGCGAGATAACGTAAATTTTTGTTGCCCACTCCCTTCCTCAGAAGGTAGAGATTTTTTCTCTGAATGATCAGTTCTTCTATACCAATCATATAATTTTCTGTGTATGAGATTAAATGTCATTTATTTTCTTTACAGTATGATATTTATATGTAATGTATTTAAAATGCGAATTTTTTAAAAGATTTTTTTCTTTTGTCTTGTAGTAATATGCAAATAAATAGGATATTGTTTTTCTTTCTCGTAGGAATCTAATCGTCGCATTGATCTGCCTGAGGAATAGCGGAGCGCTGTGCTCCTGTGAAATCCAAAAGGCGCGCGTATTCTCCTTCGGCTGCGTGAACAACAAATACGGTCAAACTATGCAAAGGCGACGCCGAAGAGAGGACAGAGTAGGGGAAACAACACTCGTCTTGTTTCCATGTTGCCGCTGCACAAGACGACCCCTTGTCCGCCGCCACTGCACCAGAGCGGCTCCGCTTTCGTTGCTTGCCTTCCAGTGAGCAAGGTTGTGGTGTGTCCTATATAAGTCGCGTCTTGAACGCTCGGGTGCCCCTTCGGACATTAGGTTCCATCTTCGCCACAACCATATATTAGGTTGTCTATGATGGTGCTCGGTATGGCGATTTCCATCGAACGATAATCGCATGCGTTTCGTGGATCTCCAGAGCATCCGTCCTTTGACCCAAAGGTCACGCACGTGAGATGTCAGAGATGTATTTTGTTGAAAAATAACCAAAAGCATGTTGCAAGTTACTGGACGTTAATACCATGACGATACACGATCCCTATTATACTCCAAAACCACCTTCTAAATACTAGAATGTGATATTTTCCCTTTGAGGTGAGACCAGCACTCCAAGTTACTCAAATCACTAAGATGTATAATTGTTTTCTTTGTTTTTATTATTGTTATAAAACACAACAAAATGAATAATAATAATAATTAAGAACTATGATTTAATTTCTATCAGTTATTAATATAGGATAATCAATATTCAGGAACTCGCTCGACTCGTTTGAAATGCACAAGGGCATGTAAAAACATGGCGACCGATCACAGCCGTTTCGTGGTTTATTTTTCTCTTCTGAGAAAAAGTAAAATATCTTTCTCAAATGTACGGTGACCTATAGATAAGTTATGTAAAAATAGTACGGAAAATTTACTACAAATCAAAGTAAACTTCAACCACTTTCGTGATTTAAAAGTTGGCTTTATTTTGTAAATAAGTGTTATCTCCGTAAGACGCAATGCAGTTATAATTGATGGTGAAATACAATCATCTTATTGAAATAGCCGGTGACGCATGTTTTTCAAGTTGAAATCACAGTAAGTACTCTTTTGCTTCATGACTATTTAAGATATTTTAGTGATTTAATTCTATCGTAGTATATTACTTTCTCAGGGTAAAACGTCGTTCGTGGGCGACGTCTTGTGATGAAGCGAATAAAACTCACCACGTGATGATGAGTCACATGACCCACCCCTCTGTCGGAGAAAGCTGTCGGAGAAGAAGAGGTTGATGTTGGACGCGGAGGAAATGTCGAGGAATTCCTTCTGCTAGTCGTTCGCTCGTTCGCTCACTCATTAAAGTGCACCAGCAATGAAAATAAAAACGAGGGCAGTGTGAGTGAGGAGGAGGGCGTGGTGAAGGCAGGACCCTTTCTCTTTCCCACACGGACTTATGCCAGAGCCAGAGGCAACATTCGCTTTCCTTCTAAGCAGACATCTCTCGTCACAGCTGCTACTGCTTGCTCATCGGCCTTGTGGACACACACGTCTCGGTTTTTCAGCTCCTTTGACCATCGACTCACTATTCGCTTCACTCTCGTTATAAAAGTGGCCAGTCACTCCATGTGAGGGCTCGCTGCTATTTCTATTTTTGTGTTACATACTAAACTGTTTGTATAGATGGCCAGGATCATAGAGATCCGTATCTGAATATCCAGAATGACACCCAGGTCCACTCTGTTAGTGCTGGGTCGTTTTACAGAGGACGAAGCGACCGGAGTCAGATGATGGATTAGACTACTGGTGTACACCGAAATTGCTTAAATATCGCGAAGTTCTGCCCTTCACGGATTCGAAGACTTTAAGTCATGATGAGGGAACTAATCATGTATCAGACTGTGTACCCGCTACTTAGTTCGCGTGAAATTATTAACTTACTAAACACTCCTTTCTAAATCTCCATTATATATGTTTTAAAAAAATGTAAACCGAATTTCGAAGAAGTAGCTCTTGGGGTCAACCATAGAGAACGCGTGTGCTTAAGTTCCAAGCTGTAAACCTTTCGGTCTCGTCACTTTGCGGTTGAAGCCAAAACGCTCTCAAATACAGAAAAATCTTGATCGAGTATTGAAAATTGGAAAATTTTCTCAGGCCCCTTCTGTAAAATAAGTGTGCTCAATTTTCGAAGCTCATGCCCACCCCCCCACCCCCCTCCGTCTTTGCGCTACGTGGCGTACACATAGACTCACAAACATTGTTTTATTTATATGTATAGGCGTTAAGGCTATAGCTTTTTTTCTCTTTTTCTCTCAGAAGTATTTATTGGGATTCGTAATTTATAATTCGTGAAAACTTGTCCACTGTTTTTATTATATTTTTAAACATTTCATTGAATTGCCCGAATCTCTAATGAGGACTTGCAGGGAAGATTGTTATTTGTAAATACTCGTATGTTATATTTTGATTACTCGCATGTTTCTGCCGTAAGAATTATTGGCTAAACCGGAAGAATCCAACGTTCCTGAAATGCCGGAGAGGGAGTGGAGATGGATGTGTCTTGTCCAATCGTATCTTTGTGAGAGCGTTGAGAGGTCTGTGTGGGTGGGGCGGCATCGCTGCCTGGAGGCTTAAAGGCCGAAGGCACTGCTCCGCGGCTGCTTCACCAAATTTGGAGCCGAAACGCCTCTGTCGCTGCTGCTGTTTCGAGTTTTCGGCCGTGATCTCATCAACTGCGCGTGACTCCGCGGACGGCGACCTCCGCGGTCACGACATCAGGACGCCCCGGAGTCAATCCAGCGCTGGCGCACATCTCATCAGTGATGCAACCATTAGTATTTTAGAACTAAAACTAGTGCTTTGAAAAATTTTAGAACTTACAAACTTTTTATGGAAATCTAGTACCTTTTTCAGAGGTATATATCAAAACCGAACATCATTTATTATACCTAGTTGTAATTGAAGAAGAAAAAAATGAACAAAAGCAGTTGAGACTATAGATCGATGATATCCCGTTACAACCTCCCATATTAAAATTCTGCTCTTGAAATAAGGATCTTTTATCTCTTGGACTATTAACATAGCCAAAATTGCACAGCTAACTACTATCCTCTTCGTTGAATATTCTTAAGTGCAACTGACTCAATCGGCTTCCTAAAATTTTCACTTTTCAAGGGACCATATTACCCTGGCATTCTTGGACTTAGTGACATAAATCTTAAATGAATAATGTAAAAAAATATATTTTTAGTGGAACATCAAAATTTACAAATTTCTTCTTACATAACATAGTAAAAGACCATCGAAGGATTTAGTCACGCTAAAGAGAAATCATTTTAAAGAACTCTGCGCCACATTGTTACATTCAAGACGCAAATCTATAACGCATCATAGTCAGGGGCGCACCCAGAATTTATTTTTTGAAGGCGTTTCTTGTTTTTCCGGTGAAAATTTTAGAAAACAGGACAAGACCTTTTCCGTGCGGGAGGGGGGAACCTCCCCGAGCAAGTTTTTTGTTTCTTATCTGAAAATGCATTTAAATGGTCACTTTTGTAAGAAATAATATAAAATTAATTCTTGTTAATTTTTCACGTTGTACCATATTATTATACTACTGATGTAATGAAAACGTACTTATAAAGTTGTATTTCACACTTCTGCAGACAAAAAAATCTATAGATTTTCTCATTTAACTTCCAAACTATTAAATTACATTTATTTAAACTAAACATGCTAATTAAAAATCCAAATTTTTGTCATGTAGAATAATTTTTAAATTTGAGGGAGGGGCTTGAGCCTCTTTAATCCTCCCCGTAGGTGCGCGCCTGATAATAGCAGTGAGCTAGGTTAAGAAAGTCGGGTTAACCCAATGGTCAGATCAGCGCTAGCGCTCATGTACCTGGCAAAATAAAAGAGGCGGGCGGGGCAGACCGGTAGCCGAGCAGGCGGCGCTCATCGCCAGCGGGCGTTGAAATCAGGACCAGTAGGTCAGGAGAAACCGAATGATGCATCTTGGAGCTCCGGAGGCGTGTTTAGGCCTGGACCAACCCCGTCGCCCCGAGCAGAAGAAAAGGGCAAATTATAGGCGGTGACCCAAAGGCTCGCCTCTCGGCAACAAACTCGTTTTCCTCTTGGGAGTACCGCTTTCTTTCCAAAATTTAATGCGAGCTCCGCTTTGCGATCGACGTCCTATTAGGAGGCTCAAGTCTCTTCATTTGTGATGTTTTTATAGATCGAGTCTATTTCTTCTCTTGCTAGCTTTCGCTCTCTAAATATTTGACTGTAGTCGTTAGTCTACATTGTAACTCATTAGCTCAGATCCATTTCAAAATAAATACTGTACATTTTCCTTCTCGCTTTCACTGGCTTCTTGAAGAGCAAGTGAAAGAATTTACAAATTAACTCTTACGACGTGGGTTACAATTTTTCAGCAGAAACGTGAGATTTACTTTAAACTAGACAGAAACAAGCCTACTATAAGAATAAAGATGTTCAAAGGATTAAGCCGTAAGTTATAATTATTTCTTCTAAGCTTTCCTTGTGAATATACTTTATTAAAACCTTTTTAGTTTTATCGCGAGGCCCATAAAGTAATTCATGCTTAATTTAAAGTGCATGGAAGGTACAACTAATTTTCAACTAATTTACATCAATCATTTCTTTCCGAGTCCAAAACATGAAAGTTCTACTTATTCAAGCACGAGTGAAAATTATGACAAAATAGCAAGAGAAAGCAACAAGGTTACATTAGCTACAGATCTGAAATCTTCACAGCTTTAGTGATTAATAAGATAGACGCGTCACGGTACGAATCAATTAAACATCAAAATGACTCTTTATTCAACGCAGCAATATCTCCAATCATCTCCGTAACCTCCAGAGTCCTTTGAAGTCTTCATAATCATATGCATTAGAGATTTCACCTCTTGCCGTTGTCTTTCCTTCACCTTCGCCAGCCACGCCCTCTTCTCAAGCAGCAGCAATCCAATACAAGCAGTACTCAGCAATCCGAACGTATCCTCCGCAATCAGAGAATACGTCCCAACTTCTCAACATTTTCCATTCCACTACACTGCGCCTGCACTCGAACAATAGTGAACACCGGCGAAAGTATCTCTTCGTCACTTAAGTTCGGAGTACTTTTTTGTCCATTTATCAACCTATTTATCATGCATCCCTATTGGACCACACCCTTGATGTCTAATAAGACGAGATTGGCAGACAGGGATCCGTGAGTAAGCTGTGCCAGCATTAACCTGTATTATGGATGCATCAAAGCAGTATTAACGTCGCTACATTTCACTCGATGCGAAAATTATTCATAAGTAGTTATGTCGGCTCTTTTGAAGTGACTGGTCGCGGCCACGTTCGTCGACAGCAACCCAGAGCGGAGCACAATTCCCTTGTCTCCACAACAGACTCTCATGCCGTTCGATAAAATCTATTAATGAAGCATTATATATAGATAACCTGTGATTAATCTCTTTGGCTCAAGACGAAACACAGTGCACATTGCTATGGGAAAGGGTCTGGGACAGTTTACAAATAAATATTTACGATGTAAACAACAGTTCCACGTAAATGGCAATTAATTATAATGAAGAGCTCGTGTAACTAACCATTCTGATACCCAAGCAATTGCGGTTCATTTTCGTGTAGTTTCTCACGTTTACACGTATTTTTTGTTAATAATAATAATAATAAATTTATTGTCAAAAAAGCACTACAGACTGCGTATAACCATGTGGAGTACAATAATCTAATTTACTCTCCGGAAGCAAGCAAGGGATCATCCCATCAATTCCGATCAAGGGCCCTATCTGATTTTGTTCAAGGAAATAACCGAACTAAAGGGTTGTCTTCTGGGGTGTTTTTTTCCTATTATACTTGTTTCAGTTAATTACTAATTGCACTTTTGTGCCGACGTTTTAGGAAAGGCAAAACTTTTAAACTAACTCGCTTGTACAAACCCTAATAGATAAAATGAACCTCGTGAAAATTGTATTTTTTTTTTCTTTTTGATGTTACGAATTGCATATTGATGAACTGAACAACCTGTGATCGTTTAAAACTATAACTTGTTTATCATGCACATATTTTGAATAACTTTCATTGCAATAAAATCCAAACACCATTTTTTTTTCTTCATTGAATGTTTTATTTTTTATTTTTGGTCTGTTCTTTTACTTAACCGAATAGGAAAACAGGTCTTGCAAATATTCCAATTATGAGAAAGTATGAATAAAATTCGTCATAACGAGTATTTATTTGTTCACTAAATATTCAGTCTCATTGTAATCTATGAGTTATCGTTGCAAGTACCAACCTCAAGTGTAGACATATCAACTTATTTTAATCAGCTTTCAACGACAACTATTTTTATCATCCTGCTTTTTAATGGGAAAATATGATTTCCATGGAGAAATCTATATCGAAGGACCTCGATGAATATCAGAAAGTAAGAGGGTTTGGAGTGAAAAGCGAAACAATTCCCTTTTCTGGGAAAATTCTTTGAGAACTTTTTGAAGACAAATCACTGGCCCATTCCAACAATCTGTATGCATTCCTATTTAGACATTTTTCAGTTCAAACATCCGATCAAATCCACGAACCAATTTTTCATCCGAAAAAGTTCATTACAAGCCAATGGTTGGACTGTATTGACAATCAAAATGTCACTAAATGACTGAGTAACTTTCCTAAGGGAACTAATAACCTGGACATTGGCAAGCATCCCAATAACGAAAAAGTAACTGTCCTAATTTTCATCTGAGTGAATCTCTCGACGCCTAGACCTAATTTTAATGTCTTTTAAGAGCCTTAGAATGAATATATAAATGTATGATAATATCACAGAAATTGTATATTAGTTGTTTTTTTGGGTGGGGGAATGTAAACTAATTTCTTGTTCGACCTCTGTCAGCGATCAGACTACAACCTTGGAAAAATGTGTTGATGATAATTCCAAATTTTAAACTTGTCATGTATCGTACTGTTTTAGTTGTATCAATAAAAAAGGTTTAAATTATAAGCTAGAGATCATGTTTCTGTACTTTCATGTAACACTTGTTTCGACGTACAGTCTTCTAATAATTGCACTTAGAGTGAGTCCCGATATCTCTTAACGCAAAGAATATATTTTGCAAATTGATATTAAATATGTTCTTTTAATATGAAAATAATACTTTTATTGTGGAATGTTTATGAAAAAGATAAATGAGGCCCGGTACTGTTTTGTTTAATTAAATTCCGCCAGTTATAAACTGTCGTTCTTGCATTTTCTTACTGGTCAAAGAAGTTTGCACTGTATGACTGTATGCTCAGAGTCCATGAAGGGAAAAGTTATTGGTGGTGAACTGAGTTATTTGTTAAGGATTGGTCTCGTAGCTCTTCGAAAATGAGTCTTGCTTCCATATCCATTGTATGTGTTCGGTAAATTTATTGCTGAGCACACAGGGAAATACACGAATTTGTCCTTTGAATCAGGTCTATAAATATGCATTAGATATATTAAGGGAATACTGTAGGGTGTCGTTATATCACAGTAAATTAGATGGGTGGAATCATGAGACGTGGAGCTTGCTACTGAACTGCAATTGAAGATAATGGGAAAGTTGTATGAAACCTTACAAACTCATTTTCGTTGTGGAGTTAGAGGACGTTGTTTGTACTCCATGCATGTATAGTACAGAACTTTGGGCTATCGAAACTTTGTTTGGAACAAGGGAACATGACTGAGGGAGTACGAGTGTAGGGTGATAGAGCCGTGTGTCAGAGAGATGAAACCCGTGTACTTACGTTACCCTAGGAATCAGTGCACCTGCTGCGTTCTCCCCCTGTCCTTGCCTCAGATGTCATTGTAATGACCCCTGTTTCCCTCTGTCATTCCCTCTCTCACGGTATCCCCTAGTCGGAACGACTTAGTATTTTATGCGTTGGTTTAACGGAAATCTTCAAATATTTTTCTAGACTATTTTTCTTTTTGATGTCAGTGGTTCACTGGTTTCGACAGTTAGCAACATTTTGTGCCGAGAAGATTGATTGAGCAGTTTGAGAGATGGATTTCTTCTCTCCTTTCGGAGAAGCAAATGTATTATTCTGGTTCAAGAAAAGCATTGTACTACCTTTTTTAACGTTTTCGGAAGTTGCGTATAGTTATTGTAAACTATCCTGTCTAATGTTTTACTTTTCGCCCCCAAGCGTAAGATTCAAAGTTTTTGATACGAAGAAACACTAATGATGATGATATTGTGTCTGGAGTAGAGGACTTCTAACAGCATTTGCTGCTTCGAGGACTCCGCGTTGAGGCTCCTGTGCCCTGGTTGGCGCCTGTTTTCAGACGGCCTCCTTATGAATGGGATGACAAGAATGCTTCCATGAGGTGAGTGAATGTTGTGGCGTAATGAATGGCAGGGGAAACGGGAGTACCCCGAGAAAACTTGATGCGAACACCGCATCGTCCACCACCACGAACTCTATTTGGATCAGACAGGGTTTGAACCAGCGTCACCAGAGGTAGAAGGCGAGTGTGCTAGGCACTACGGGTCGCCCCATACTAATGATGATGATTTATTTCTTTATTAATATACTGAGTTCGTAAACCTCCATTTCCAAGAGAGTTATCCCAGGGGTTTAATAACTCGATCTTATACACACTTATTTTGTCGCTTTTGAGTTGATGTTGTATTGTCTTCAGTGTATGATTAATTGATTCAGTGATAATGTTGTTTGGATAGTATCAAACAATGCTCGATAGGATTTGTTGTAGTGATAGCGCCATAGAATTATTCGCCGTATGATGAAAGCTGCACATGCAAAACGAGGCTGACCTTCGCCGCGCTGCGTGGCATCGATCTTCGTGCCCCGCGCGAGCTGCTGACCCTCCCTGCCTTGTCCCCGCTCTCGCATCTCGAAGCCTGCTCCCCTCGCTCAGTCCATTCCCCTCTGCTTTTCCCTCTTCACACTCTCTTCCACCCTTCACTTGCTCGGCCGCCCTTGGGGCTATTTGCATGCGGGTGCCAGAAGTGTACAGAGAAGGGTGTACCGCAAGGATAGCTACTCAGCTCGCTCCACGTTTTTCCCCTACCCTCTGCAAGTTACTCTTTTCCATGTTTTTGCTTTTCGATATATCAATCAATTATCTCTTACGTTCCATCAACAATACAGATATAAAGAAAAGCATGTGCGTGAATGGATATATCCCAGTTCTTTCTTTCTCTTCTGTCTTGCGCCTCCTGCCAAATGTTTTTTTCATTTTTTTTGTCTCAACCTACTTCTCGAATTACCTACATGCGTTCCTTTGGATGTTGGACAACATAAATATGTGCTTAAGTTTTTATAACTTTTATTTATTTGATTTTTGTAACTTTCAAGGTCCACTTTTCGTCTTTATTAGTGATTATTAGTGATTAAAATGTGATATAATCCCGAACACTTTTTTCCCTAGGTGTCTAGTGAGTGCTCTTTTAATGCTGGATGTGCACATCAATTTATATGAATGCATCGCCCTTATGACACAAGGAGTGCGTTCACACGCACACATAATCATGAGTGGTCTCTGACGTGTAATTAGCCTTCCATAGGGGCGGTCTAATTGCTCTCCTCACATGTGCAATAGTGTGGGTCATCCTCCGAACATATTGGTGTATAAAGAAGCCATCTAATATAAAACAGTTCCATGGTTACGGTAGTACTAGTGTAGATAGAAGTAAATCACTAAAACATCTGAAATCGTAACAAATAAACAGTAACATGTACTTGTGATTTCAACTTGAAAGTTGCCTAACTGCTTATGAATGTTCGAAGTCAATAAACCAAGGGGATATCCCATTTTCATCGGCGTACCAAAGATTACCAAAAGAGCTGTTCACACATTGAACGTGGTAATGCAAATTATCAGTTGATGGACTACGCAAGATGCTTTTTTTTGTTATACGATAAAAATTTTGCACGTACAGTACAGGACCAGATTGTAAATAGGAAGGAGCATGACTGATCAGAATCTGGATCCACTTTGGATTTGAGTACCAAAAAAAGAATTTTGGTGTGAAATGTACTATTAAAAGTGCTAAAATATGCAAATTTGTATTATAAATGTGCATTTGAATTTAGGAAATTTTTGTTTGTAAATTATTGATTCCATTGTTCAAATATAATTACTAATTAAAAGTGTTAAGTGAGTTTTCTTAACGTAACTATGATGAAATGAAGTTTGAACACAAAACTTATCTCTGTCAGAAGTTTTTAATCTTTCTCAAGAATATTTTTTAAAGTGAGCTTTCATTTTAATTTATTCAATACAGATGAATTAACGTGCAACAAAATATGTTATTGGACTTAAACATTAAAGTAGCTCAATTATTCGCAGTCGCAAGGATAAGTTGTATGATGTTTTGCAGTTCCAATTATGGAAGTGTTCTGAATTTGTTCTCCGTTGCCGTCCGTGGTAAATAGAAGTATGGAGTGTCACTAATCCACTGTGTCTACCAACCCATCGTTGACGTTCCTTCCTCTGTAGGATTACTCACTCTCTTTCATCTCTCCTTCCCCTTTCATTCTAATCTCCCTCCCATTCAACAGAGAGGCGCCCGCTCGCCCTCCCACTGCACAGTGTCTTCACGCGCTCGTAATTTGTCACCGTCCGCCGCCATCCCTTGTGTTACGTCATGAAGACTTGTTTCATCTGTTTGTTGGCGTCGCCCTTGTTCCAATTGGAGTCTCCTCTGCGCCGCTGACTTGGTCTCGCGCCTTTGAGCGGATGACGCCGTCCGTATTGATTCGTGACTCTCCGTGCCAGCCGGCGAGGGGGAGTTATGTGACGTTGCATTTTCAGTATTTGATTTAATGTTCAACTGTATTGATTATTCTCGATGATTCGTCATACTTCGGATATGAAAACCTACCGTTTAGCTAATGTTCCAGCTTTTATTTTTTCAGAAATATTGTCGCGTATTTTGCCCTGTCGTAGAAATTTAAATTTTTCCCGTTTTCTTCTCCGTTTTGCTTTATTGTTATCCTTGATTTGCCATTTTAACTAATGTCCAAATGCCTATATTGATTCGTACCTCCGTTGATTTGTACCTCCTTAGGTTCGGAGGACATTACGAAATTAAGTACAATTCCAGAAAGTAAATCAACGTAACGTAATGAGACTAAATTTGCTTATGTTTATACTTCCCGTGGACTAATAATTATTTTAATTTAAAGTACGGAAATAATAATGACACATGTTTCAACTCGTGGTATGAAACTAAGAGTGACACTAAATTCATTATTAATTTTGTAATTGTATCCTTTTGTAACATACTGGAGTTATGGAACAAACTAATTTTTTAAATTATAATTACATAATGGAATCTTCAATTATTACACTTACCTCGTACCCGGTTGGGCAGTAAGAGTCCTTCTAGTTGAGTGACATGTTTTCTTATCATGTCAATCAGTCTCGACTGATTGAGTAGTTCCTATACGAAGAAAGTTATGAAGTGAAAGTAAAAATGTGTTAAGTTATTTAAGACTAGGGAGTCGCTCCGGCTTTGTACGGGAGTTTTCGTTGTCATGTTCATTTAACTCTTCGTTATAATTTTGGACAGAAATGACCTTTACACAAAAGTACTCAGTTCGTGACGTATAGAGAACATTCGAAATATGAATATTTCTTCCCAATTCACCCCTTTAAAATCGGAATTCCGAAAAGTCCTCATGTGGACCTCTATAATACGATAACTTTTTTCTGTGAGTTGATGAATGAGTCTGTCTGTCTGAAAACTTATGTATTACATTGTTTTCTAGTAAATAGGATGTACATTTAATAAAAATACTAGTAAATTTAATGAAGTCTTGTTAATGGGAGGGCTTCTGCTATTGAGCTCCAGGACTGCGCTTCAATCGGCGCGGCTACGAAAATCCTATAACATCTGTGATCGTAACGTAACAACGCGAACGATTAAGACCTTAGTATGGCATTTTTTTTGTTAAGAATAAAAAGAATAACGTAGGTAGAGTAAATGCATCAGGTCTCTTGAGGTCAGTCGTTGCTATTGCGAAGTAACAGGATCAGTTGTATTAATTAAATGTATAGTTTCCGTATAATTGTGCATCACGTAGGTTCGGTTGAAATAAACTTTGTGTGTGCTTTGTCCATGCAGTTTTCTCTTAATGCTGAATTGAGTAGTTCCTTCTATTAAACCAAGTGTGGATGAATGTGATGGGAGGCGCCGGGTTTTATCATCACGTACTGCTGATGCCTCAGAGTGAATGAATGAGTGTTCATAAACAGATGTGAATCTGCTCTTGAAACCTTGTACTTCGTGTGAATGAGACAAGCTACTTACGCCGGAGCGCGCTCTGCCTCCGATAATACCCCTGATCATCTTCCTGCTTCGAATCGTTGCATCTGCGTTAGAATTACATTTGACACATATATTTATATGCATTGCAATGTACGTTTGGATACGTACGTCATATTGTTTTCTCGGAGAGAATCGTAAGTTACGTATTAATACATATGCAAGTTAACAGTCTTTGAACTTACCATGTAATTGTGTTTGACAATATCTTATTGACTGACTTTTCTGAGAGAAAAAAAAACTTGCGAGGATTTGCGTCATCCTCGTCATTTATGTTTCACTAGAGTGCATGACAATTACCCGATATATAATTTGAACGAAATTGAGAAGTTGAACAAATTGTACTTCTCATTCTGTGTTGAGTTAAATAGTGATGTGTATAATTTATTAACATAATATTCTAAATTATTTATTTTATTTATTGACATATCAGAGTGATCTCTCCGTTATAATATTCTAAATTCTTTAGTTTTGGCAATGCGTTATCCTTTAGATACGTGATGCTATATAAGTACTTGCTAACTTCACAGCCGGAAATAGCTGAACAAACGTTCAAACTTTCCTACGTATAGTTTTAACAAAATATTTAACAATGTTTGTTATTATTACGATTTTTTTAAACTAAATTGTTTTTTTTAACTAAAGGATCTCAATAAACTGGAAGTAGGTACGAAGAAAAGCTTGATTAAAACGTTGATTGTTGAGCTAATATAGACTGTAGATTTTTAAAATTGTTTTCTCGAATAATAGTTTAAATAGTTTACTTTTTGTTTTTTATTACTATTATTTGAAGTATAATTTCTAATTATAGTATTTTCTCAACTGTTTCCCTTTTTCATTTTCCTACATCTGTTCATTACTACTCCACTCAAGATAATTTTTACAAAACAAGTAATTAACAAATTACAAATTTCATCCACATTAGAAGAAAACGTTTATAGAAAAGCCTGATTCATTTTGTTATATATATATTAAATATATATTATGTATTCTGATTCATTTTGTAAAATCGAGTGAGTGACAAAATATGCAAGACTGTCCGGACCAGAAGCAGCGCAAGCGTTGCAAGTTTGTCAAAACCTCTAATGGGAAGTTAATACTCGCGTTTAGAGGCCAACGTTTGTTTTCCTAGTCGTAGAGCAAGACGTGGTGTTTTTGTAAACAAATTATGTGGCAATGTTTCACGCTTATGCATATGACGCCTTGACCGTCCACTTCGTATCTGGCGAAGTGCGTGATCCGCATTGACCCACTGACCGACCAAGCGAGCGAATTCGCGCGATCGTCGCTATGCTTTCGTCTGCCCACCAGCAGGGCTCAGACACCACCACAACGACCGC
This sequence comes from Laupala kohalensis, assembly GCA_002313205.1. Lineage (NCBI taxonomy): Eukaryota > Metazoa > Arthropoda > Insecta > Orthoptera > Trigonidiidae > Laupala > Laupala kohalensis. The sequence goes on along the minus strand of NNCF01129234.1, from coordinate 78,587 downwards.
GGATTTTTTTTTTTTGCAAGAGCTTTCGCTTCACGCATACCATTAACGCGAACCACGTAAAAGTGAGTGGCACGGATCTTCAGAATGGGAAGCGTGAAATTACCTATTATTACGTATTTTGAGAAAGAAAATTGAAATCACATGAGAGAAGAGCGAAATGTTTCCTTTGCAGTATACTTTCAATACGACGGGAAAGTATTTGTTTTTAGAATTATCTTTTGAAAATTGCTCGTGTTTTTTAGACAATTTAAAGGCAATTTGGTGTCTATTAATGTCATATGTAATTAGCGTGATGCATATGAAAGAAGTCTTTTGAACTTGGGAGGTGAAGATCTGAAAATATCTCGAAACCTTTTGAATCAAACAGGACCTTTTACATGACATGAGCAGAAATGATATTACGTGAGTTTGAACGGGTGTCTCCGAGTTTTCTTCCGGTGTTCACGTATAATACTGGTATTGACCTACCGTAAATGGGAAGTTGATTAGAACCGATTGTGCAATAATCGTATAGTAGCGATCAGTGATAAATCTACGGTCGCAAGTTCAGACGTCGGAACAAGTCACCGCGCCCACGGGCGTTGCCCCGGCGGGGTTCGGCGTGTGCCCCGGCGCCGTTTACTGTTGCAGCGTACCATCGTCCAAGTTGTCAGCAAGACTAATGAGCCCTTTGTCTTGGAAGACGGCTTCTATTACAAGCGATAGAATCTGTCCTAATTTTTTTCTCCGCGGTTCTCTTGGCTACCAGTTTTCCGTGATTTGACATCTCGGAAAAGAACCACGGAATGTGAATCATAGGGAAACTCGTGAGGATTTTTAAAAACATCGATGTACAATTTATTGTGAAATTTAATGTAACAACGTCGACTGGTTTCGTGCTTTATAATGACAGGTCTTGCGTCCGCAGTGTCCGGAAAATCTGTATAGAGAGAGAAAAACAACTGGCATTTTACTTTCAAATTAATATCCGTAACGTCCATTAGTGGTCATGACTCAGTAAACCTTCTCCTCTCCCTTTCTTTGTGAAAGGCCTTCCGAACACATTTCGATTACCGCAAGATCTTGGCAGTGAAGCCGTATTCATTTTATGCTTCATGGTTACCTCCATTTCACGACCGACCGATATTGTTTCACTTTCCAGAATTTGCTTGGAATTTTTCGCATTTCCTTCTGAGGATCTGAAGGCGTGTTTAAATGTACATTTGAAGTATACTGATCCACAGCATATTTTAAGCTATTAACTAGGCGGTACTAGTGCACTAGTGAGGGACGTAATGTCACCTAGTAACATATATTTGTGTCGCTTAAGAATGAGAAAACATTTAGGGGAATGAGAAAATTGCGTTTTAGATTCAAGACTTGCTGTAGCTTCAATTATTATGTCGTAGTACATTGAGTATTTCCCTCCGTATCCAAAGTGCCACCAAGTGGAGATTCATTAAAATATGCTGTGTTCTGTACGTAGCTAGAATCTCCAAATTGTGTATACTTTGATCTCTTTCTTTGTTCCGTTCTTTGATTTCCAGTGATCGTTTCTGGAAGGATTTATAGACATTTTCGTGTGGTAATTTTTTTTTCTTTTCATTCAGATATTTGCTCAGATTCAATTTGTATTGCGAGCGAATGTTCATTATAAGATTTGTGCATATCAATTTTGATATTGTCCTCTGTTTATTTCTTAACTTTGAATTTGTAAGTTTTGAATGTTATTTTACAAGACAATGAGCATATATGAGAAAATCGAATGGTCACAGAATATATTGCATCAGTTTTTTCTAACATGAGAAGTTGGATTAGTTAATATTACTTTTCTTGTGTAATCCTGATATCGTCCCTAATCGCATCTTGCGAGCTCGATCTTCTTTAATGTTCTTTCGAAGGCGGTTTGGAGCTTGGACATTCATGCTGTTTCATTCGTCAAAACATTTCACTTTCCCACTGGTCATGAATGGCGTGGACTTTGTGATTGTGTTCGTCGTCAGTATCACTTTCAAGAAGACAAATGTTGACTCGTATCTTCGTGAGTGTTTGTATGTTTGCGACTGAGACCCGGTTTAGTTTACCATCACAACAATGAGGGATCTTCTTTGTCGTAAGCTTTTACTTGTCCCATATTTTCAATTTTCTGATGTATGCAGTGGTCGTTCACCACTGCATGTTTCTCATCAACATCTTCCATCCTCACGTTGTTTTTCATGTAAAAGATGAATTTAATTTACAATGATTTCTCCTTCATATATGATCTGGAGCGCTTTGCCACTCAGGGGGAACTTTATTACTAATATTTGATTTATTCTTTAGAAGTTCCCAGTCAGATTTTTTCTTGAATGTGTGCAACGTTGGTATTCCTTATATGCATAGTTTTCATAGTGTATTCATAATTTTAGTGGACGTATTACTAATTTTTAATCCTTCGGCGTTGCGTACCATTAAGAAAATTTTTATAAATCATTCTTAGAATCTACATTAATGAAGAATCGAAGGACATACGAGTCGGACTCGGGACTCCTCGACTATTGCATAATGTTTTCTCTACATAACAAAAATGATTGAACAGAATCAACTTAGTACTATTAAAAGTAAACTGTTTCACCGTAATCATTCAAAATAATCTACGTATTATAATTTGTTCCTTCTGGGGTTGTTTTTTAAATATTTATAATCGTTTTATTTGATTCAACTAAGATATCATTTAAAGTGAATCAAATGGGAATTACTGTACTTTTAAAAATTCCGTGAAACTTTTCTAATTGTAGTGATGATTAGGAAGACTGAAGATGGTCTTTTTTGCAGTGACCGTATGTTCTTCGTGCAGGCGAAGGAACAGGTCCGATCTGTGAGAGCCCTCGATGCCACGTCGTAACACTTGGATACGTTGGTCCCGTCGAAGCGTAGCTGTCTTGTGTTCGCCCTTCAGGCGATGGGTCTTTCTTTGTGCTCTTACTTCGCTGGAAGCTTCGCCAGCTGTTGCTTTTGTGAGAGACTGGAAGAAAGCAACATCTGCGCTGGTCCATTCGTCTACCCACCCGCACTCGGGCACTCGGTCCTCACGTTCTCTCTTTCTGTGTTATTCTCCCCGAATACGTTTTCAATACTTCTCTAATTTTCTTCGCTTCCTTACGGACGCCTTTCGTTTCTCATTTTTCGGGTTAATTTCTTGTTCTTTCTCTATTTTCTGTTGAAGCGTCTAAAGCGTAATTTTCCATCTTATCTCCGTCAAATTTGTTTGATTCGCCAAATTCTTTTATTTTGCGTAGTTTTTGTTGATCTTATTATGATTATTACTGCCAAAACGTCTTACAGTTAATATCATAGCTGTTGGTATGGATTATTATCACATTTTACTCTGAGAAAATAGGTTTGGATGTGAGATCCAAAGTCAGAGTACGGAAGTGATTTTTCCAAACTTTTGAATGTGACCTCCAAACCTTCGGATGTGTAATGTCAACGTTTGGATGTACCCTAAATATAAGGTTAGGATGTCGTATCCAAAAGTTAGGAGAAATCCTTTCCTTCAGCTGAATGTGGATCGCACATTCAATCCTAAGGAACTCACGAGTATAGTGTTTTCTCAGTGTACTTCCATTGTATTGATCATATTTCTTATGACCTCTCTCTCTCTCCTCGTAAGATTGAACTCCAATAGTTATATTCTCCTTTCTCTCGTATTCCTCGTGTTTCTCCTTTGTCGAGGTCCGACGATCCCATCCCTAGGCTTCCCCAGCCTCCGGTTCGACCTTCTTTTATTACATCAGTTGAATAGCCCTTGCTCTCTCTGCTGGATCGAACCGCGGTCCCTCCTGGTAATCCGCCAGGGGACTTCGCTCCGGCTCTCCGAGCCATGCAGACTTCGATTTTCACGCGACGAGAAATTCAGCGTTCGATGTGATCGCAGTCTCCCTATGACTGATCAAAATAAGTAGTGAACTCCGTCCAAATGCGGAGAAAAATTTAATTCATGAACTACCAAGTCTGTATAAAATTGAATAATGTATCATGGGTAATAATGATTGAGAAGTCCAAAATAAAACTCTATTCATCCGCCCAACGTTTTGGAAATTTATTTTCCTTTATCAGGACTAGACAACACAAGGTATTACATTTAGTTAACCAGCATACTCCACACCGTTATCACTAATCAACATATAACTAATATCTACACACAAACCGTAAGGTATATACATATAGATCACACCTATATATGTTTATACACGTTTGGTTTATGTATGACGAAGTTAATATACATTTCCGATACGTTGGTAGTATGGTTAATGGTGGATAATTTTAGACCTCTTCTCAGTATTTATTATATACGATTGCAAACGGGGTCGATAACGAAGGAAACATTAATTAAAGTATGTTGGGCTAGTAGTTTTACGCTATAATGGATCCCTGATTTGTAAATTTATCTCTGTTTAAAATTTGTACGGTGTAGTTATGTGAAATTCGTAACCCATCATCGAAATTCATCATTATATCGTAAATTTCTTTCGTTTTATCAAATTATTGAGGCAAGCGAACCTCGAATTTCATCACGTAGTCTTTTGATTAACTACGTTGCAAATATTAGGTTTCCGCGAGCTCTGAATGTCTCTCACTCTTCCATATCGTGTGTCCCAAATTGATCACCGACCGCCATACTCCGTTCCAGAGTCTGATTTATTTCTCTACGAAGCCGCTTTTAATGTATGCTCCCGATAGCTATTGGGCAGGAGCAGCAGCAGCAGCAACAACAGCCGTTGCCGCCGTAGCAACGCCTGTTTAATCCTTGGCCCTCGTTTATTCTACTTTAAAGTGCTGGCTGTGCGTCCGGGATTCATTGCGCAAGATAAGCGACTTCGCCCGCGTAGGTCGACGCGGGCAACCGGAGGTTCTCATATGGCAATTCGCCACACACTTCGGATTCGAACGTTATAGCGAGCGCTACAATCATCGAAACACTTTCGTGTCCTGGTTATGCCTCTTATTTCCTTCAAAGGAAGTTCTTATCTGTTTACTTTGATAAGATACTTATTTCAACTTTAAATTCTGAACTATTAAATTCTCGAGTTTAAAGAGTAGATCGGAAGAAATTTCAACTCAGAATCTTGTGTTGTCCTAGAATTCTTTCACTAAAATATAATGAGACGAAGAGCACGACTCATTGCCTGAAACACATTGCACCAAAAATATAATATGAAAACGAAGCAAATATGTTATAGTTTCTATTGACCTCATGAGATGGGTTTCTCCAGAGCCTATTCCGAGTTAGTGGATACTTATTCTTTTTTCTCTTTGATGTTGTAGAAACTGCTTCGTTGATAACTCAAGGATATATTGACACACAAATGTTGAACACATGCCCATGAATAGTAATTGCGAAATCAGTGATATTTTCTTCTAGCCCAAGTTGGAAGACTACCAGGGAAAAAATAATAATTCTACATTAAAGTGGAAGCGCTTTACGACAAAACGATGAACTTCGAAATTGAGATCAATATTTTACTGTTTTCTCGAAAATAAAGTTTTTGGAAAAGATGCCTACGTGTAAAAGGTTCCTACCCCAATCGGATTGTTTAGTGGTGCTAAATTGAATGTACTGTGATTAAGAATGAGTTGGGGAGTGGATTTGGTATAAAACATTTTGGATTTTTGACTATCAATAGAGGATTATTTCATTTTCTGCATGTTGCGTGTATGGTTGCTGTCGACGAATTTAAATGATAGTTTAATGGTTGATATAAATGCGGAATACCATATTTTACGGACTATAGGATGCTACGGACTATAAAACGCACCTTAATTTTTTTAAGCAATTAAAAAAATAACATTTTTACCATTTTTATTATTAGATTGCAAAGTTAGACTAAGAAAATTTCTTAGTTTATAAAACCGAACTGACCTATAAAATATTGTACTGTTACCGATATCACAAATCACTTTCAATTCAAGTTCACTAGCACCGTAGACTGCTATGACGCATCATAGGCTAGACAATGTTCTGGGTGTAGGAGTATATTATCACTCAGAACTGCTACATATTATTACTCCATGCATGTTATTACTCACTTGCATAAATATTACATGTGATCACACGGAATACATTCTGTGTTCAAAGATATCGAACGCAAGACAAACGAACGTTTGTTTACTCCAAAGAACGACAGAAGTGTACGCGTTCCTAGACAAGAAATGATGATGTATTGACAAGAAATACTTGAATCCATGTTGCCAGATAGAGATAGGTTTCCCGCGGCATCGAATATATGGCCATTTTTAAGACCGACGGGAATTTTAAATCAAACACTGGACATTTTTATATTAATTTCAAGTATAAGACACACCTGAATTTTGGAGGCAATTTTTTGAAGAAAAAAGTGCGTCTTATAGTCCGTAAAATACGGTAATACATGGAATAAATGGATTCTGAGATGAACCAAGCTTATGCAACATCTTAAATTTATTGTGTATTTTCCTGTGCAGCACGTAGAAATGTAAACAATATTAATTTTCCTTTTATGATGTGCTACATGAATAAAATAAGATCCAATGTACTTCATTTTATATGAACATTTTGTTGTTTGTAGATAAAGAATAAGCTTGTATTTATTTATCGGTTTCGTTTTGTATTTATTGTTTCGATAACGAAAATATATTTTTGCTACTATTTGAAAGTTGTCAACTCCATTTGATATTTGTATGCACAAACAAGGGTGATACCTTATGGAATGTTATGACTTAAGGAAGTTCTTAGATAAAGTTGCAACTAATGATAAACATAATAAATTGTACACGTGTACGATCTAAATACCTACTGGTGATGATACTAGTTAAATTTATTGCGAAAAATGCAGTTAGAAAACTGTGTTTATGTGGAGGATAAACTGTAATTTCTTTTATCAGGAACAAAAAAAAAGAGAAAAATCTTAGCTCTTTATGATAAACTGTATTCGTAATCCCGGAATTACAGTCATGCCTTCTCATTATATATCGGTACTGCATGGATTCGTTGTAGCTCGCTGAGGTAATAATTGCGTTTAATGAGAAATGAGCACACTTTTATTCCCTACAGAGGTCACGAGTTATACCCTAGGTAGAACTCTCACTTTCTCTCTAAAGGATTAGTTCGTTGAAACCTTTCTTTAATTCTAATCCAGGGGAGTGTTGAACATATACTTTGAGAGAATTTATGTTCCAGTCTCCCTCTTGTTATTGTGGTGTTTACAGTTTCTTTAATCAGGTGCTGTATTAAAGGGAGTTGGACAAGAGCACCTATCGCATAGATTTCTTGCGAGATTTTCGAATTCCTCCTGACGACATCTTGTTCATATGGTTCCACCGCAAGTTCTCGGTCGCTTTTGCCTCTTTATTGATAACAGAACCCTCACAAATAAGGCAAGATTGGCTTTTTAGTGACTTATTTAGGTTACGCTTTGTTTAGGTTGCCCTTATTACCATGTTATTTAGGCGCCATTGCTCGTACGTCGGATTGTGGAACAATCTTGTCACATCCCATCAGTTGTTAGCAAAATGTAGTCAATTCATTTCTAAATTTCATTTTGTCAAATCTGTTCCTTGTTTCAAAATTTAGATGTTTCGTAAAAAATCTTTTATCTTGATCTATTAATAATATTTTGGGGTACTCTTTATTGTTTTGAGTAATGCAAGAAAGAATGACTTGCAGTAAGTGTGCTGTACTTTATCTATTCTGACACGGTTTTTAGGATTATTTTTGTCAAAATTTTACAATGATTTATTGAAAAAGAAATTATGATTTTTCATGTAAAAAGTTTTGCAAGTGTTGGCATACGTTGCTTTGTGCATGAGAGTTTGACGGTCCCTTAATTTCGGCACGTTGGATATACTTGGCTTCCAAATCTCCTTGTATAACTGCCTTCCTCTCCTCGTACCTGACTTCGTCACTTCCGATTCTTTACTCCCCTTCTTGTTGAGCAGCCGAGAAAGCGCGTTCACTCGTGCGCCCCACGGAAGCGCCTTTCCGACTGTTCCTGTTTCTCTTCCATGCTCCGTCGCCATGACGTCAGCGTTGCGTCACTTTCGCTTGGAGCACTCCCCGCTGGAGGACGCGCTCAGGTGTTTTGCGCTGGCCCTGTCCGACAGCTCTATTCTTAATACCTCTAAAATATTTCACTGGAAGTTACATAGGTTGATGTGCTTAATTCGCTCAATAAATATTAATTTGAAGGTAATTTAAAGTAAAATAATTCAAAATTTTGCGCAGTAAAGGTATAAAAATTCATCGCCACTTGATAGGGAATAGTTCAAACTATCACTTGAAATGTTTTTGGGGGTCCTTTTTGTGGAGGTAATGACGTAACCATTGTTTAGCGGATTTTCAAGTCTATTTGAAGAATTATGTGGTTCTCTTGTTTGTGTCTGAAGTGTTATCATTTAAGGTGTTATTTACACACGTGATCTTTATATATAGCTACATATAGCCAATCAAGGCATGGAGACTAGCCATTTAGGGTGAAGAAAGTACGTCTTCTGAACTCTGCTACGCCTCGAGTTACTGTCGCATTCACCCGTGAGCTGTTTATTGTTCCCAAGTCCTGAGTTCGAGGTTCACGTAATCGCTGTTTTATTTTGTTGGCTTAATTTTACTGAACTTCTTTCGCATTTATAATTTCATTCATGTTTCTTATTCCTCGCCATTCCCATATACTTTATATTTATTTCATTACGCAATGAAGAAATTTCGATTGTCTTTTTATCTTCTCAGTAAACAAATCCTTCACTGTACTGTTGTGTCTTTATTATAGACAAACATTACAACTACAGAATTATTAGTTCACAATTCACCCTTTATTACATTTGGTTACAGGTTGCCAACGTGTCGAGGTGTGTTGACCTCTTCATCAGGGTTCGGATTGTATGAAGATAAACAAGTTACATAATATCACATTAAAATTAAAATTATTCTGGAAGGTTAACAGTTCAACCTTCTCTGTCAAGTCAATTTCATTTATTTCACGTTTGAGGATTCTATCATTAATATCACAAATCAAAATTGAGCTATTATATGACGAAGTATAGTGGACTATTTAATAGATTTTTCTTTCTCTTCCGTTTCTTCAAAACATTCCGTTCCATGCATTTCAAAACAGATGTAATTTTGGGTACGAGTAAGATGAAATGGAATGTGTGAGATGTATAAAGGAGAAATTACTATGTCGTGCGGAGATTCATCGGGAAACGCAGTCACGTGCTAGAATTTGGACGCGAGGAGAAATGTGATGAAGTTTCAGACCCTGGGATCAGACTGATGGAATAGAGATTCTAACAATACTTGCACAATTGCGTGGTCTTTCTCCTGTGATGAAGTTATTTCTCGGGGAGAGGAAATTATTCTGCACATTCCGCTGTCGGGTAAATTTTTTACAATGTGGCGTAGATTAGTTTTCGGAGTGTACCAGATATGCTTGTTCAATATGTGACATCGTGTTGTTTCTGTTAGTCGAAATATCAACCTCAAATAAAGGAAAGAATACTTTCAGTTCTTGTACGCATCCTACACCTTCCCTTAGCGACATGCTCGTAAAGTTTACCCAAATTGGGGAGAAAATTGGGACTAAGGAACGATTTTGACTAGTCTTAAAATCCGTTATCCGTTAATTTAATTGATATAATATGTAAAATTCTAAATGAATCTTGGTAACAAATTCTGGAGGAAAAGACCTAAAGTGTGGCATGGAACAAAATTTCCCGAGATGTCCTAAGTAATTATTACCTCGAAACTAAAATTCCAGTTCTGCTTTTATATTAGTCCATGAGAGTTTTTATGAAGTTCTGTTAAAATTCAGAAGTTCATTGTAAATTTAAGTCTGTATAACGTGATGTGAAGGGAAATTAATTTTATCTGAAAATTTACGGGTGGCTTGGTGGGTTTCGCTCTATGGTTCGAGGCTTCTCGTTATGGATGTTTTGTTTTGCGAGTATTCATTTGTATCAACAAACGCAAATTATTAGCCCAGATGTCTTGTGAATATTTTCTAACAAATCTGGCGGTTTTTTAGCATGTTTTCGTTTCGTCTCAACTTCGCTGAGATTTTCTTTCTCGGTAAATGAGAGAAAAATATTTCCGGAGTACTCAAGTCTTGCGAGACGAATTCTGTGATCTGTGACAGGTTAAGACGTCATGAATTCTCGAAATTACTCTTAACAAAACTATCCAATACAATATTGCTATGATTACGTGAATCTAAACAAGGAACGGAATGCTTAACTACCTTCTGACGTGTACATACCTTCTTTCGCTACTAGCATTGCTCTGCAATTTCTACGCAATTCGTTTTTTAACGCGTTTTGACGCCTCAGCTTTCAACTTGAACCACCGCCTCCTCTTCAACTTCTTCGGCGCCACCAGCGTCGTTGACGTCGCCTCCGCCGCCGGCACAGTGGGTCCTCTGGTGAAAAGTGGACAAAATTAGATTAGTTTTTCCGTGTTCGTTTTTTGAGTTTTATGTATTGTGAGGGCTTCAGGTGACTAACGAAATGGCGTTAGATTCAAGAAATTATGAAAGTGTAATTCATATCAATCTATCGTTCAGAAAAACTACGATTTATTGTATTTGTATCATACAAAAATTGTTTTCTGAATGTAGAATCTTCCAAAGAAGTTAAGTTTGCCTAATTTCCTAATATGTGTAACTATCACATAGTGACAGGCAATAATTGCATGTCTTTTTCTAAGTAACGTAATATCGACTAGATTTAGTTGAGTACAAAACTTCAGTGTGTGATGTAAATAATCAAAAACATTTCAAGGAGTTGATTGTAAAAAATATTCTCATGTAAGATCTGTGAGAATAGCCGTTTCAAAAATGCGCATTTCGTTATAAAATCTTACGAAGTTTGCACCAAGTTTAATGTAATTACTACTTCGTTTAAAAATTTTTAGAACAAAGATTGATGTAAGAATCAAATTCAATGTAAAGAAATGTGTGGATAAGTCAGGATCAGAAAGTTGTGTATTTTCGGGGGAAATTTTAATTAAATAAGTATGGGATGATAAACCAGATCATGAGACTCTAGGAGAGATGTTTTGATATACCGTCTGGATTACGTGTTGGAATATTAGTTGCGCTTTAGTCCGCTCTCTTGCAGTGGGATGCGAAAGTGCCATTTTTTAATTCCGTCGTGTATTCTTACCTTTAAGTTACTACTTTTATGAATACGCGCTTAATTTAATTTACAACAAAAGTGAAAATTCTTTCATACCTCTGTTACAAACATATAGCGTAGTAGTAGTGATTTACGTACCGTCCTCATCAGTGCTCTACTGCTCCACTGTGCGTCTCTGCCGCCGCCGTTCGGCGCCTAAATTTAGCCGCGTGTGCCATGCCTGCTGCCTGCTCTCTCGCTCGACCGATGTGTCGGTGGACGGACGCGCCGCCATAATTGGTGGTCGCCCTTGGGTTGACGGGCAAGGGTGGTGTAAGGTAAAGGGGGAGGAGAGAGGCATGCATCGTTCGCTGGCAGGAGACTGTTTCGATACAATCTGTTGAATCGATGCGGTAATCCTATTGTATCATTCCTTCGAGATGCCAAGTGGGAAAGGAACTTGGGTGCAAGTGTTTCATCTCATCTTTTTTTTTCTTCAATTTTACCTTTTGGTGTTCAATGTTTGCTGAAAGCATTTGTATATGGTATGAGAATGTTTTTTACGCAGTAATGGACTGTGCAAATTCCGTCTGTTAGTTCAACTGTGCCTATTAATAGCGAGGAAGTCGTTTCATATAGAATAATTTCCTCTTCTTTGATCCATTATTAGATCAGTCCCATTCTTGATGTTAAAGACGAATTATATCTTTCTAAGGTTGGCTTGTTTGTTGAGCGAAGTTGAAATTTCGATCTTCGAAACGCGGAGAATTTATCGGGTATTGCTGATAAGAACAGCATCTTTCTTATTCAGGAGTGACCTGGTTCCATCGGAAGGACGGTAGTACCGATTTACAAGGGCACCCCATAGCGATAGGTCAGAGTGGGATTATATTATTTATCTAAAGATTTTTGTACCATGATGCCCCTAACCTAATTTTGTGTTACATTAAACGTAAAATGTAACTTTGAGAAGATGTACTTCAAAGTATTATTTGTTATTAAGTTCATGTAATATTTGTGATAAATATTTGATATAATATTGTGAAAAGTTTTATATATTTCATATAAAATGTAATTAAAAAATCTTGATATCTCGTTACTTTTCATTTGTCATTTAATTTGCATTGTGTTGTTGCATTTTGCTTTGGGAGAGAGCTTTCGTCATTGTTTTCCTTTTATCATGTCCAGTCTTTTTATATTCTTGCATGAAGTGGACCTTGTAGTCATACGATAACATTGTCGATTTCATCAGATTTTCAGCAGGATACTTAAAGAATTATCTTGAAGCAGTCTGACGTAGATTGTCTTATCGGTCGATTCTCGCATCGGTCACTCGATAATTTTTGATAATAAATTTTCACATGTATAAATTATACATACTTTTATTAGCGTATGTAATCGTTTCTGGGGATTATTTCAGAACGACTGGTGGGTATTTACCTTAATTCACGTTAAATTCGAAATAAAGAAAGGTTGATATTATTGTAAATTAAAACAGTTTCATAATGTCTTGAATTGAAGAAATATAATTAAGAAAAAGATCAACCTTATTGGATTGTTTTATTACGTAATTGAAATTTTAAAATTATTTAAACAACGTTCAATGCATTAAAACTGTATTTCAACGTGCCAAAGAACACTTATCATGGGAACGTTCATTTTCTATTTTGTGCCTTATTAAAAACTTTTTACAGAAGTGCTATTTGACCGGAAAATATTTCAAGTTTTGCTGATATTAGCTACACAAAAATATCAAAATTTTATTTTTAATTATTTGGACCTCGATGATAATTATTCTTCATCTTTGTTGACATATATTGTGCCCAAAATAAAATATTGATGATAAAGACAGTGTTTTTGGGACATGAAATATTTGAAAACCCTTTGATGAGCATTGGCGTATTATTGGGAGTCATGGTAAGCATTCCGTCCCAGAGCAGTGAGATGAATTCTGAATGGAAGAGAATTATGTTTCGTATTTACTCGCACACATTGTCCTCGCGCATTGCCAATTAGAATGCGTTGACAACTTATGTGCTGTGGAGCAGAGAGCGTCTTGTGTGCGCGCGCCCACTCGTCCTGGGCGTTCGTTGGCGCCGCCGCCGCCGCCGCCGCCGCCGCCGCCTTTCGCCCCTGGAGGTCTGTGTGGTGGGCGTTGGCGCCTGCATATGCGGCGCTGCGATTGTCTGCGGCGATGTGATGGCGCAGGCGGTTACTTCTGCTCACACGGCGCGCGCTCGCGTACGGACGCCCTTCGCATCGGAGCATACACAGGTCGACTGCATCAGCGACACATGCATCTCCCTAATACGAAGCTGACTCTGACACAGACAAGTTGGCATTCTGACATGGCGAAGGCTCAAATTATTTACTTCTTTCTTACTAAAGACATTAAAACTAATTTGTTTATTTATTAATCCTAAATTGAAATAAATTATTAAGTTAGTTACATTACAAATAACTATAGCTACGCCTGAGAGAATAATTTGTATGTTTGCTTGCAGATGGAAAAACATTAAAGAGTTCAAATGTATCGAGACTGCATCTGCGACATATGCATCTTCTTAGTCGGCAATTGGCTCTGAAAGAGACAATTTGGCATTATGACATGGCGAAGACTTAAAGAAGGAAATGTTTACTTCCTTCTTACAAAGAAATAATAATTCGTTTATTTATTAATCCTAAATGGAAATAAAACATTAGTTACATTACATTTAACAAAAAACTATAACTACCCTAGAGAATAATTCGGATGTCCTCCTTCAGAATGAAACATATTAAGATAGTACAAATCTATCAAACTGCTAGTACATTTTTTTTTGTTTCTATTAAATTCAGACTATCAATGAAATACTTGACAAATTCCGCTTCCCTCAGTTAAATATTTAAAACTTTATTGCAAGCCCGATCTATTAGAATGGCGACTTCTTCCTTCTTCTTTTTGTTTCTCTTTCTTTTTTGTGTGTTTCTATTATTTTTTTATCTATTAACATTGTATTGGCGTTGGCGTTGAATATTTAATATTTGTTGGTTTGAGTGATTGCTTGTACGTTTTCTCTCTTTAAATGCTCTCACATGCTATCTGGGTCGTTTTAGGAGTTCGGACAAATTGAATTTCATTTGTATTTTAAAACAAATTGTAGAAGAAATAGTACACGATTAAAATGCTCGATTTTTTCAGTGTTGCTACTGGATTTGGACTTTTACGACTACATTCTTTCGTTGTTTCACCAAGGTTAAGTCGGAAGAAAATAACTCATTCATGCCATAACGTTAATGGGATTTGTCGAGCATATATTCTAAGACAGGAATTCACGTTGAAACGTTTCCTTGTCAATTTGTCATTTTTTATGTTTACGCGAAAATTTCTGTTGTCCTCTCGTCATTAACTTTCCAAAATTACCCATTCATTCAAACTTTCTTAATATCAATTATCGAAATGCGTTCTTTCACATACGTATTAAAAAATCCCGTGTGGCTACTGGTGCGTGCAATGTGAGTAGTGTCGATTGGCATCATTTAAAATTCTAAACTAGAAACTACAGTTATTCTCAAGTGTTCTTTCTTTGTGCAAACAGGGATATGCAGTTGTGATAGTCCTTCATGAAATATTTTGTGGAATGTTAACATGCTTCAGATATGACACGTCATCATGAAGAAACCTCTCATTCCTTCTTCTTTGTCTTCCATGTAATGGAAATATTATTTTCCCACGATTCTCCTGCGACTAAGAGTGCGTGTATGAATCAAGAATTTTTATCTTCTCTCGGGACAATTTTTGTTACTCTCAAGTTGGGTTGCCTCTTACTTCCTATATTTTTCCTTTTCGACGTTTTGTATAATTTTCTGTTTGCAAGAAACTCACTGCAAATCTGACTTGTCATTACGGTGAAATCTGTTTTCTTGTAGCGTCTTACGAGGATCATTTCAAGTTAATTACTTTTGTACTGGGTGCTTTACCCGCGGAAGTATCGAATACTTCCTGTCTAAAAAAGATAGTGTCAAGCATTGTATTATGTTTGGGAGTTCGGCTTCTCAAACTACATATATCCTTGTGTCGTACAAAAACTAGCACTGACGACTGCCACCAGTTAAATTTTTTGAAAAATTAGTCGTTGTGTGATCTTTCCGTTTATTTTGAACATCGATCGAGTATCAATTCTTGAAAATAGTGTTTCAGAGTTTAATGAGACGAAAAATTATAAATACTATTTCTAAATAACAGAAAAAATATCACGTGGAAAAAGAAAGTATTAACATATCGGTATTGACTTCCATTAATACTGTGGTGCTACAAATTGTTTGATATTCTTGCAGTACTAGAAATTTTTACGTAATTATTTCACTTTTAGGAAAAAGATATTTAATGAGTTGGTAAAATGATACATTGGTTAAAATAAAGTGAATAATGCTCACCAGGGATAATTAAATAGTGGAACTGAGTGATTAATGTATTGTTTTCATTTGTTTTTCGTACATTTTTCTCTAATTGTGTGAATGTGATTCGGATCGTTCCCAAATAATGGGAACTATTGTTAAATTATGACCAATGTCCTAGCCACTAATGCCGAGATAGATTTGAAAAGACCAAGTCATGCAGTTTTAGTGAGCTATTAACTAAAATCTCAATTATTTCAAAATTATTTTTGGCGCTTGTTCTAGTAAAACATAAAATTGATCAAGTAATGGTCTCTTGTTGTGATTTCTATTTCTGTAGAAACAGCTCCATAGTGCTGTAACTCTCCGTGGGAATTGCTGGGAGTGAAGGGAGTGGACGTGCTCCGAACATCACCCCTTCGTTTCCAGAGCATCTCTTTCGTGCTGTGTATTGCCCCTGGACTTGTAGTCCTGGCGGATTACGATCCGTATCGCAGTCAGCCGGGGATGAATAGCTAGCCAACCGATGAATGTGTTGGACGTATGTCCGGTTCGCTTGCGGCTGCTCTACGGCGCGGATTCGTCCGCTTTTCAGAGTGACGCTCCGTGAATCTCTTAAGCCTCTGAGAGTCTTTTATGCGCGGAGATTAATTCGTTTTCGAGCGAACGACTCCGCCACGGGTGGCTCGCAGCCGGTCACTGTGTGTTAGGTGATAATAGACGTCCAGGATGACTGGGTGGTGGAGGATGCCTTTCAAGACAGTAATGGGTGTGAACATATTTCATTGTTCTATTTTGTACTAGATTGAAATGGCGTTTGAGCTTCATTACATTTTGTTTGTGTTTAACGTCCATAACAATTATTAGACTATCATTCTTCTAAATGATACCGACCTACAAAACTTCATTATCATTGGGACATTACTATTGATATTAACTATCAAGAGGCTGTATGTAATGTGAAGGAGTTTCAAAACGTCCAGTGATGTTTTTTCTCTGAATATTTTGGAAGCTTCCAGTTGGCCTTCAAAGTATTCCTAAATTCAGATCAGTGATCGGTTATAGAAATTATTCCCATCCACACTAATTAGGGATGGACAAATCTCCCGTATGGGGGATGTGATAAGGTGTTGCCCGAAGTTAATGGAACGTGAGCCAGAAAGAACGAAATTCAGTAAATATAATATTAAAGGAGAGAAAAAATTGGAAAATTACGTGAAGACAATTTCAATGTTTCAACGATAAATATTCCGAAATGTGAGACCCACGGAATACGAGAAATTTTAATTTGTAAAATATTATTTTGCCATTGGGCATCAATTTACATGAATTGATGCCCTTACAGAACGTTTACACAAATTTTGGGCATACAGATATAGGTTTTTAATCCCCACTCTGAATTGGATAGTGTATTACGTGTTAATATTATCCTGGTGAAATGTAAGACTGAACCTCATCGCATTTACTGTTATTGTTTTTCTCTCTAGTACATTTAAGCGTCGATCTTGGTTCAACTACTATTGTAATTCGATGCCTTCATAAAGCTGTTTCTTTCATTCTTCGAGTTTTTTAACGACCCGATAATGTAATCGTTGCGGTTCAGCTTGAAACGCATTCAAACGCAGAGAACTGGACCCTGTTTCGTTTGCATCAATAGTCCTCCGTGTATTATCGCACCGAGAACCACGCCTCCTTGACAATGTGCTCCGCCAGCAGGAAGGTGTATCAGTCCATAAAAGGGCTGTAAACGCGCGGATGGACTCGGGTGAAAGCAGCGGGATGCGCCGCCGTCTCTGCACTGATAGCCACTGCTCGTAAAAGCTCTTCTCTTCGTCTTCTTCGTGCTTGGCTCTCCAGCGATGTGGCTAGTGTCCAACCCGCGCGTCGGACTGTTGCGGTCGTGGAGGTGGAGACCTTATTAGCAGGGAACATCAACCCACCATAAAAGTGTAGTCAATTTTGCTTACGATAGTATTTACTTTTATATGCTAACCAGCTGAACTCACCCGGCGTCGCTCGAGGGTTTGGATTGCTCTCTTCGCAGCATTTTCACACAGTTTCGGTTTGACATTGTAGCTTTTTCTTGACATCGAAATAATAATATCAAGAAAAGGTCTTGAGCTGAGGTCAGTTGAAATAATACTATTTATGTAAGTGCCAACGTTTCGAACTGTATTAGTTCTTCATCAGGACTGAAGAATATTAATACCACCGTACAGTTCGGAGAAAAGAATAAAAAAATACCACTATGATATATAAATAATACATTGTGCATATTATATTGTGTCATTGGAGGAATTACGAATACAATTTACAAAAATTACTCTTGATACAATTGTTTTATGGTCTAGATCATGTAAATACCCAAAGTAAAAAAAGGATTATGGGTATTTACGTGATTTACGCATTATTTCAACTGACCTCAGCTCAAGAACTCTTTCCTGATATTAATTTCAGGTTGTTCGATAAATTGATATCTTTATAGAAAATCCCCTATCTACTCCCTAACCTTTGCAACCTCAAGTTTAATGAAGGGCATGTATCCCCATAGTACTTTTGAGAAAATCTCGCTAATTTCTGTTCGAGAGACTGGTAAAAAATTTCAAATTCAGTACTGGCTTGTGTAGACTGTTTCCGACAATTCCACCAAAAATGATGATAATACATCAGATATTATGGATTTGCAAACTTAATATATTTCATATTTTAATTGCTTCTGTAGAGTTACAATTATTAAATTAAATAAAAATTGCTTGTCTGATGATGACCCACAGTGTGTGTCGAAACGTTGAGTTTCCTGAATAGTAAATAAATCAGTCTGAAATATTTAAAATAAAACGACCTTATTACACAAAGGTGGAGATTCATTCATATTATTGA
Organism: Laupala kohalensis; assembly: GCA_002313205.1. Classification (NCBI taxonomy): domain Eukaryota; kingdom Metazoa; phylum Arthropoda; class Insecta; order Orthoptera; family Trigonidiidae; genus Laupala; species Laupala kohalensis. Next base: position 60,227 of record NNCF01129234.1, on the reverse strand, counting down.
ATGGAGAAAGCTGTAAAAGTTATATTGATTTCTTTTGAGGATTGTAGTAGGCAATTGCGATGAAAATATGTTGACTTGAAAGAAGGTAATATCAACGAACGATGGTTCTCCAGTTGTCTTTATCTTAGGTTCCGTAGTGTATTTGAAAGTGACCTAAAAAAATGAAATGAACGATAGAAGCATAAGTATGTCAATAGTTTTTGCCCCAGGATATTTAATTTGTTGATAACTGGTTCTCTTGAACATTTCTCCCTCTTGCGCCAAATTTTGGAAACCACTGATGAATGTAATATCGTAATAATTTTTACTTACGTCAGATCAACTGCGTTGCTTGAGATTGGCCAGCGTAGAAGTAATTTTCTATGGCAAACCCTTTGTGTTCTGATTTGCGGGGAAGATAGCTTGGCAATAAATGAGCGGTTTTTATCTCTGGGACAGACGCATTGTTCAGTGTGACTGGTGGCAGGTGTACCGCAGGAGACCGTGATAGCTGCGATTGAGGCCGTGATTAAAGCTTGGGTGTGGTGGGAAAATTCAATGTCGAGGCTGCAGGAAAGAGGCGAAGAATTCACTAATTTAAATTCTACTTCGGTTTTAATACTTGTTTTTGAACTCGACATAAAACTAAAGAATTTATTAGTGTGGGAGTGAAGTAAGTATTAAATGTATTTGGTTATTTAAAGATTAATATAATATTGTGATGGAATTCTTTTTCAAATGGGTGAAATTTCCAAACTGTTGGAACTCACTGTAGTACGAAGAGCTGGGAGAAAATTATTATGCATTCACCGAAATAAATTATTGAATTAAACGCGTTAATTGGAAATGGTAATACTTTAAACACAGGTTCAATTCCGTTCTTCCAGATGAAATCATAATTTAAGGTAAATAATAAATTAGGATACAAAAGTATTTCGTCATAAAAATATTAATTTCAAAAAATGTGAACTGATAGTAACCCAAGGTTTTTGCGTTTTGGTCAATTGAGAAATGAAAAACTTCTATTCACAACATGCCAACGTTTTGCCCATTTTTATTTTGGCCTACATCAGGGCTACAATTAAATTGTGGTTCTCGGAACACGCAGAAAATTTACGGATTTAAAAAACTCAATTTACACAATGGACACTGTGACTAACACGCACCTAATCTCTCGGCCTAGAGGACCGAACCGTTGGCATGTTGTGAATAGGAGTTTTATATTTATCTAATGACCAAAACGCAAAAACCTTACAAGGTATTGTTAATAATGAAAAAAAATGGTCGAAAATCAGAATAATAAAATGGTACTAATCATGTAAGTTAGGGTTTGTTGTATGGAATTGGTAAATAACTCGTGTTTAGTAAGAGCTTTACTGTAGAAGAGTTGCAGTGAGAAGTGTTATATAACGTAATCTCGCTTCAACAGAGCCTCATGCCGTACCGTGTAGTTGCGGCGGCTGTGGCTGGGCGACAGGTGTGTGTAACAGGCGGATGCAGTCGTCGGGGTTCGTGAAGGAGTGTGGGAGGGAGGAAGGGAGGACAGATTGTGGTGAAGGTGACGCCGGGCCGGAGGGAGAGTTTTTTTATGCCCGCCACTCGCCAGCTGTTGGTCGGTGCGATCAATGCCTTGAAACAGTTTCGCCTTCTAGTCACCTGCTCCCCAAAGATGTCTAATTCGATCAGGAATGTATAAACCTGCATTGTTTGTGGATACTCATGGACCAGAGATCTGAGGAATTTTGTGTTGGTGTCACCTATTGAAGATTACTTGTCATTTCGCATTTTTTGTCTGAAAACCAAATGTTTTCAATAAAAACCACAGGTTTCCAGTATAATATCCAGTTAGAGCGTGAAATTTTGACAAGAAATGACGTGCGAACTAAATATTAATTACTATTCAGTGCAAAGGATAAATATGTTCTTGGAGTTTCATTGTGGCATACATCTGTCAGTGCTTCAGTTATGGAGTGAAAAAACTGGAAGAAAACTGTACTTAAAAAAGTAATGACTTAAATGTAAATTTGTTTTTACTCTGAATAATTTCCATTGTCTTTCCGTAGTCTTTTATTTTACAGAATGCCTATCGTTCTTTGTTTCTTGTGTTCTCACTGGGTCGTAAATATCCTAAGCCTGTAACAGCTCTTCTTCTCTTGAAGTATTCTCCGATTCTCATTTTATCTCAGCAAGTCTGTCTTCTGCTTTGTAGTTGTCAGCAGAGCTTGTGTCGTTTCTGATGTGAGTAATTGGAGAAAGTCTGTCGATACTAGTCTATTTTACATTCAGGATAGAAGAACTCTTCTACATTCATTACACGTTTTAATAATTTACTTCGTACTGAAATGGCAGTGTTATCGTTCGGTTATTCTAAATCAGTGACGATCAACCGTTCATGGAATTTATGGGTCTTCATCATGGAACCGCAGTTTCACGTATTACTCGTCTGTTTGTTTTCAGTATCCACTCATGACTAACCATTCAACAAATCTTGCACAGTTGAAGATTTTTTCAACCCTGTTAATTAAAGAAATTGTGTTGAGTTTCATGTCTTTATAAAATAATTAGTTTTATTCACGTTTTACCTACTAATGTTTCTTTGAATGCGAAGTTGTCTTTTATGGAATACAAACAATGTCGTCTGTGATGCATATCTTTACCACTTCGAAACCCAACAATCTGAATCAAGTTTCAAAAACTTTAACTCCTATCTACTGGAATCTTATCTGGACTTGCTTTATCTTGAATCCAAATTGGAGTACGAGAGGAAAACTAATGTTGAATACCTCACCGATTCGGGGGAGCGTAGCATTGAACTCACTGCTCTGTTGTACGAAGGTTTCACGCATCCAAATCATATGAACAACGAATATGAAGTTCGAGGAGACTAAATGTTTTTTGTTTATTTGATCGGATGTTTTGTCCGGTTTTAAATAGTTTATACCACATTGACTAAGGATCGATAGGAGTGAAGATTCAAAAGTTGTTCGCTTGCCTTAGTGGGAGTGAGAGTGGAGATAGCCAGTCCACTACAGCGCAGTCAGGTGTACTACAGCTTACTTGCTCGCCGTCGCGGGTTGTTGACCTCAGTTCTCCAAGAGATCCAGTGTCAAGCACCAAGTATTCTCTTTCGACGAATAATGAAGAAATTGCCTCTCTCCCCTTCGTTAGTATCTCAAGTTTACAAGTTTGTACTCAATAGGTGTTTTGTTTTAGTCAAAAAGTCCTTTGATGATCCTGCTATTGATACGTGTTAGAATTCTTTGCCTAGTTAAGTCATGTTTCTGTTCTACCTTTTAAAATTTATGTAATTAATAAGAGAATCGCGTAGTGGTCCATTGAACATAGACTACCGCAATTCTGTTGTGTATTGTCGTATCTGGTTGTGGTACGCATACTTTCCTTACTATTTACTGAGACCGATCTGTGATACGAAAATTAATAAAAAATGAATGTTCTATAAAACCTTAACAAACTGAAGTTAAATACGGGGCCCTAGGAGTTTCTTCTAATGTACCGTAAGTTCTTCGATCGGATTTTGATTGAAAAAAAAATCTTAGTATTTATACCATATTTTAAAACATTTTTCTTATTTAAATTGTATACATTAATTTATACTTTGCACTTTAAGATTATTAAATAGGATTCTACAATTATTATACTGTTAATTTCTTTATTAATGTTAATTTCTTTCGATACAGTTAAAGTATAGTATTTCTCTGCTAAGAGACTTTTTTTAGACAGTATGACACACCTCGGTCAATTTTCCGGACATCTCGTCGATCTATTCATTTAAATTCTTATGAACGTCAGGTTCTCTGTCAATACATTGACTTATCGTTACCTGTAAGGAACTTTTTTTCATGTAACGTTATATTAGATCGAAGGAGTTTATTTTACGTTCAGCGAAACTTACACTTGAGAAATACAAATCGTCTGGGACTTCTTGAGAAATACAGATTGCCCGGGGCTTAAGAAAAGAGGCGCTTTGCTGATACGGAAGGTACTAAGCATTTGTTGCTTTCATAGTTCATCCTCCTGTTCTCGATGGGTTCCAGCTCTCATCTGTCGGCTTTCAGATGCAGTGGTATTTTAAGCTCTTATTAATTTTGGATCACTAGGCTTTCTAGGGTCGGTTAGATACCGAGCTTAAGCGCAACAAAATCTGAGAGCTTTGATCATTGAGAATGTTGATCGGGCACGTTGATACTTAGTCATCTCTTTCTAGTTAATGACCAAATGTTAGTTGACTTCCGGAATCATTTTTCCTGAGAATGAATCTTTATACTAAGATTATTGACTATCATGAAGTCTAGGACAAGTGTAAGTATTGCTTACGTGGAATGTCGCATTGACATGTATTGAGTGGCGAACGTTACAACGATGACTCGGCAGAGAACTGAAGGTTTATTGAAATGAAGGACCGTCGTAGTGCTTTATTGGTCTCAATTCATGCATTAAAGGAGAGTAGTGCTTATTGTGTGAGAATGCGATGAGTCATTTCCACCTGTGCTTAACTACACTGATTAGCTAACGATTTCCTGCAACTGGTTACGTAGTCTTGACGTTTATATGCTTTCGAAATCTTCTGTTGGGTTCGCTATTTGTTTTCATTTGAAGACTAGGCAGAAAGGGAATATTATATTGCTTTGATTAAAGTTTGCAATGTGTGAAGAAAGTAATGTACTCACTTCCTACGAGTCAAAAATGAAGCCAAATAGTATTGGAGATTGTATTTAATTTGATTGAATTTGTTTTCGTAAAATAGTTAGCTTACATACGATTCAGGAAAGACCCTGTCGTTGTTTCCATGTAGTACTGTATTTGTTTCGTATCGGCGGCAAAAATTAGTGTGTAATAGTATTAAATGTTACGTGCAAAAATGTAATATTGTAATAATAATTTTACAGTACTGCATCTGTTCAGACCATGTCAGCTTTTATTTCACACAGATCACATTTTACATCAATAGAAAGGGAGAAATAGACAAAATTAAATCATACAAAACGACGTTCACAAATTAAATTGTTGAAGATATCAATACAACTTTTGGACACAATATAAAACAAATTGAGAACGATACTATTTTTATGAAATAGAATATCCGTAGTGTCTTACAATTTTACGCCCTTACACTTACACAGGAAATAATATTTTGAAAGCAAAGTGGCGAAATACGAGTAATAAAAAAAAAATTTAATCAGTTACATACAGAATAACCACGGTTCATTAAAACTACAGGTGTCTGTATTAAAATCTATAATTGTTACAGAATTAACCCTTAAATGTTATTTTCGAAATGGTAAAACTTATGTGAATCTTTCTTATTTTAAAGTTAATGATTGAATTTTTTTGAAGATGTAACTAATAAATGTAAGGAAATGAATATAAATAATTTCTTTGTAAAATTGGGTTATGTATTAATTTATTATTTCTATTTGATGTACTGAAAAGTTAATTTTCTTCAACTATAAATTGTTAGTATTTACTACAAGACAAAATCAATAGTTGCTTGCCCCACTCACTTGAGTTATGTTACATAACGTGGGGGACATTTTGCGAATGTGTTTTGAGTTTTATGCCCCCCTGCGAAGTGTATTGAAAATTAAACTCCGAAAGAGATGAGGTTTATTTTTAGTTATTTGTATTTATTGCGTTGAGAATACTTCCTTAGCGGCGCACGGGGCTGCGTAGCTGGTCGCTGACCGGCTGTGCAGACGACTCGAGACTCGTAAAGTTTTTCCCTGCTGCCATTGGCTGCTGGCGGAGAGACCCTTCGCGATAGGGGTGAACAAACGATGGAACGTACACTTCAATATCAATCAAATATTTACTTTTTGAGAACTCGTCATACCCCCCTAAACGAATTCATTATTTGTCATTCGAGTTGATAAATTTGGCATTATTGGATACTTGTGTTCTATTCCGGTATGGCATGAAGTTGAGAAAATTAGTAATTATAGTTATCAGAAGGAAATTATTTAAACTGTGCCTGTAGCTAGTCGGAATACAACAAAAATATAAACTAACATTAACATCTAATATGAAATGCTAAAATAAATTGATTAAATAAAAGATTTTATCAGATATAATAAATAGTTAGTTGCTTATTGCATAAAACATTGAATTGACGTGAAGTCAGCAAAGAATGATGATAGTACAATAGATAATATGTTGGATTAACCAAAATGTTACAACATGGTTAGATAAGCATAATTCGATAAAAGTATTAGTTTAGATTCCTGTGGGAAGAAGAAATGATAACAAACACAATATAATAAATGCACAATGGTAAAACATAAATAAAATGTGAATTTAGTACATGTCAATGTAACACTGTAAACTTGATTTGAATATGTTTGAATCTGAGCAATTAATTACATTAAAGTCTTGTTAAAGATTCGTCTACTACTAATGTCTAGTAACATTGAAATCTTGCAATGAAAGTCAAAGCATAATACAATCTCAAATCAGTTTCCAAAGTTGTTTCGGCTCAGGAGTCGATTTACTCACTATTACTCGTACTCGAATCAGCGTTCACTAGAATAGGTCCACACTACGCTAAGGCTTGTCTGACCACACTAAGAATTCACTAATCAGTATATAACTTTACAAATATCTTGTAGTTTCTAAACTTTTATTTTCAACATATTTAGCAAAGCTTTGAAATGTCAAAATCTCATTGAGTAGACATGATACTACGAAAGAATGAAGTTAGTTTGACATTTGACGTGCCACGTGTGAAATTTGGTAACACGGCGAGAGCGAGCAAATTTCGCGTGCGTCTCGAGTGGAGTAAGAGACCGAAGTGTTTCTCCTTCGTCTTGGCTATCGACCGTCACTTGTCTTGGTTTATCACATCACTTGATTGGTCGAATATATGTTTATTTATTCACTTGTCACTATTTATTAATATAGTTCATTGTCATACCATTCGTCTGTCATGGATAGTTCTTGAATGCTGCTGATAATTGAATGTTGACAAATGTTAATAAATAGCTTATTGTTCATATTGCCCATAGCACATTTTGTTGGGCTAATAATATGTAGCTTCTCTACACTTGGCTACCTCTGTTGAAAGATGTTGGCTTGACGGGCTTAAGAAGTTATAGTTCTCACTGTCAGTATCTTATCGATCGAACTTCGATTATTTTCTGTTCGTTTATTTCAACGCCGTGCAATTTGGAAGAGCTGACAAATGATGCAAACACGGATTACTCGTTATGTAAAGCAACCTGTAAAACAGACCTCACCAATTAAAATAAAAATAAATAAATAAATTTATTGTCAAAAAACAGTACAAACTGCGTATGACCACGTGGAGGGAAATAAAACTAATTTACTCTCCGGAAGCAAGCAAGGGACCATCCCA